>QJNU01000115.1:136972-151019 GCA_004154915.1 Monosporascus ibericus | reverse complement strand
GAAATAACAGCGGACCAACCTTTTTTTCATGGCTATGCGTTCATCGTTAGACGTTGAGAAATTGGCCCGAACGTATCCCATATAACTTATAACACGGGGAAGAGGCTCCATGGACCTAGGCTGTGGGCAATCCAACTCTCGTATGAAGCTCTGAACATCTTTCTGTTTTGCATTCAGGCGGGATCCCACAGAGCATAATAGCTCGAGACTCGGTCTTCTTCGGCTTATGCTTAATGATTTCTTCCAATTGAGATTGTCTTTCTAGTTCGTACTCATTTCTAGGAATGTATCCTGCACCTTCTCCGTCGACATTGACCATGCTCCTCGTTAAGGACTTCGGACGGTGTTCGGGCGGAAGATATGGGTCGCGTGAGTCTTAGAACCGGCGTGCTCGGTAGGAAACTCGATAGGTTCCTTATCCGGTCGCCTATCGCGTGCGTAACGCCAGGCCACTCGCCGAGCGTCCTCGCAATGTCCTTCGTAGTCCATGATGTACTTTCTTTTTTGGCAATCTCGGGCACTATGGCATCTTCAAGATTGGGACTGTCCAGGAGGCCACAAAGAGAGATTACGAGCGCACCAAGCGAGCAATAATTGGTTATGTGTTCAGAAACCCAGTGTACGGGCTTGTCGCCAAAGGCACGGTGGTTGAGCGCGGCGACTTGTTCCCACCATGATGTGTAGTCAACACATACTGCAGGTATAATCGATATTGGGATGGAAGATGCGAGTGTGGCACTACATTATTGACGGGTTCATGTCGATTCGCCTAACTCTGATCCAGAATACTCCGCCTTCGTAAGATGTGCCGGTGGGTCCATCAGTGCTTGCAACTAGTTTATCGAAGCTACCGCCAACAGGTGTAGCACTGATAAATGGTACATTGGCTCTGCGAATATTACGTAGTTCAAGAAATATCCGACGTGCCAGTAATTCTCCGGAGCTTTCTCGCATTACAAGTGTCGCTGGTCGCTATTGAGAGACCGCGTCATCATGGGCTGTTGTAGGTTGAAGCCCTAGTCATGCCTAAGGTCGTTTCAGAGAACAATATCGGTCGTTGTATTGGTGATTGGCGAACTACTCGGGCAGCCATCCAACGTTGATACTGAGGCATATCTATTATAGCGTCGGCTTGGCTTTGATGAGGCTGTTCCTGTTGACTTCGCTCCGCCACCAGTTTCGAAAGAGTATCATCACTAGACACAAGAGCCTCCTTGTCTGGTTTTACCTTTGTAATATATTCAAAGGTTGTATTTCGTATATCGGTTATACAAGTTACGGTCGACTCCTGAGGGTTAACCAGGGTAATTCGGCCCGCCATATGGCGTTATGAGCTAGAGTAGACCCCTCGGTTTCCGGAGCATCATCAAGTTACGTAGAGTCCGCCGTTAAATACGACTTCGAGATTGATTACGCGCCGCATGCTAGCCGTATCCGAGATAGCTTTCAGTACCGGAGCCGCCGATATTGAAGAGCCAACCCCCTCCAATAGCGAGAGGCTGTCTTTGTCGGAGATGGACTCTATTTCCTTCGTGATCTGACTCTGATATGCTTCCGACCGTCCTAATGCTTCCAGTATTTTCTCAAGGCCATCGAGCAGGGCCCCGATTTTTTGAACCAACTCTTTGAGCTGGGCATGATCGTGCACTGCCCATTTTGTAACTTTGCAAACCGACTTCTGGTTCTGGTTCTTGTTTATTCGCTCTCTGATCCGCTCGAAGGTGTCGCGCAGCACCGCGACCCCTTTAGAGTTAGCCACCTCCCGGGGATTTCCATCTTTGGATGGATAGCGGTCTGAGACGACGTCTGCTTTCCCCAACAGGTCGCAGAGCTGAAATAAGCAGGACTTGACAGTGGGTTTGACATGGGGGCGTTCTAGTGATCGAATGTAGTGAACAGCCCCGCGGCCCTCCCCGGCCCGAACAATTCCGAAAGTCTCAACCCAGAGAACCAGGCGTGTTCGATGAATGGCGAGCTCAGCGCAGAGGTATTCAAACTCTTGACTGAACTCTCGGAGGCGGACAACGATGTCGAAGTTATCGATGCAGGCCTTGAAGAGTCCCGGGATCCCTAGCACACTTAGCGTAAGCCTGACGATCTCGGCCATGACTGAACCTAGTCAAGCCTGAAGTTGGACGGGCTTCTAAGACTGATGGGCCCTGCTGCGGGGTTGAGCTATTCGAAGGCGAATGTGCCGTATCCTTAGTGCTGGGCATCAAGATATCAAGCCATCATTTATGCGTAAAAGCTGTTAGCAGAGCCGAAGCCCTCTTGTTAGGCTTTCAGCAAGGCTGCGCAACTTCTGTGAGTATGTCGCCGGTCCCAACTGACGGCTCAAAAGCAGCGTTGTGCTGCATGCTTGCGGGCAAATTGTAACAGCGAGGCTCAGCCGCCCTGCACGGGAAGACATGAGCTCTAAGGTCCCAACAGCCTAACGCAACCCCTCCATACTTGAGTAGCGTGCTGTCGAAGAAATTGAGAAGCGCCGACTGTCAGCTTGGGGATTAAGACGACCAGAAGGGATTTTGTTCAACTCAAACTTTGCAAAACCACAGGTCCGCGTCTACCCAGAACGCATTACACGCCCTTATGACTCGCACCTGTCATTCTCCTCCTTACCTGCGTAATCATCTTGTTCCATCCATCCATTCATACCGTCATGCCTTGCACGAGATTGCATGAACGCCGGCTGCTTAGGAGAGGGATGAGTTGTTGGAAATACCTAGGCCACGGGCATAACTAAGCAGCGCAAAGTTTGCTTTGCTTAACTTCATATACTTGCAAAAGGTGGTGTCTAAGCCGGATAAGTAGCGTCCACCCCCTTAAGTCGTTCTTTTAAAGAGCTAAGCTGTGGCCTGGGAATAGTGATTTGTATGTCCTTAGCTACCTAGACTTCTACGGTTAAAGCTGGACTAACCCATTCCTGGGACAACTACATATGACATATATTGCAGAACAGGGTGGAATCAAAGAGTTTGCAAGCTGTAGATGTCAATGGGTCTCGTAATTGGCTCGTCCGGATTCTCTCGCAAAACACCAGTCATTTAACGATGGCCGGCATAATATAACCCACGCCCCTCCAGAACCGCTATAAAGTGTAAGCTACTTTGAGCACCGCACACTTAACCTAACATCTCTCGAATAAACGCCATTCGTCTCTAGAGACGCGCCGCCGAAGGGTCAGCTATAAACTCAAATCACTCTTTCACCCAACCCGAAACGCTTCCCATGACATCTCCCATACCACCAGCTGTACCATACGAATTGGGCATCCGGCCAACCTTACCCAAGCTAAGACATGTTGGCACGACCACCCAGAAAACCACCATAGAACACCCACGTCAGTCCCAAACAAAAGGCTTACCCGAATAGCCACCAAGTGAGATTCAGCGAAACAGTTCAAATTTATAGAACTTCGAGGAGCCGCTCATTGGTTCGGCGAAGTAGCTGGTGAGGGCCTTCCATGCCAGTCGCGTAGGAAATGATGGCCTTAGTTGTATCAGACAAAAAAGACGGAGCAACACTGATCAGCATTGCGCCTAGAACGAGGATTAAGACCGGTACCCAAAAGAACCACAACATCTTGTCGCTACTACCCGTCTTAAGACTAGCGGCGTGGGCACGCTGGAGATTCTCCTGTTGTTCCCGGGTAATGGCCTTTTTATGCCCTACGTGAAGTAATTCGGGGACTTCATTCGAGTCTGCCATCTCAGCGACTTCTTGATCAAAGAGAGCTGCGCATTTCCTGTCCGCCTCAAAGTCTGCCGCAGCTTGCGCAGCAGAGGCTTGCTTGGTATCAAGGTCCTTCTGCGGGTAGATCTCCTCGTACGCTGGCGGAGGCGTCGTCTCCTTAGAGCCGAAGAACGACCACTTGTTATCCGTAGAGGACTGATCCCCTGAACCTCGGATCGTGGGGACTAACGAGGAGATGCGCTGTACCACCGAGGGCGACTGCAGGTAGGCCTGGGCGTCGGGTAGCATCATTTGCATATTCTGTGGCATCTGCAGCATTTGCGGCACCTGGAGTTGCGGGAAGTTCTGGAATTGCATGGTCATGGAATGCTGGAATTGCTGAAGCTGCGCTGCAAAGTGGTCTCGGACCGCTGCCACGGTTGCCCCTGGCGAGACCGGGCCGGGGTGGATCTCTTGTTGCCGGATACCGGGCACATCGAGACGGGGACGTGGAGCACCTGGGCCGATCATATCCGCATACTCTCGCTCCTCTTCCTCGCTGTCAATCTCGACCGAGTCGTCGTCGGAAGACTCTTCATCACTATCTCTGGTATCATCCGAAGATCCCCCCTGCTTGGCTGGAGTCATCGGGGGCGGATCCCATAGAGACCGTAGGGAGCTCGCGCTGTTGACCCTGCTATGGCGGGAGCTACCGCTCCGGGACCTAGAATGTGTCTCGATGCGTCGGAGGATTCGAATCACATCTCTGGATTGAGCAACATCAGCAGGGGTGAGCCCCGAAAGAGACCTCATAGTTGGGTCGGCGCCCTTCATGATGAGACGCCTCACGATCTCTGGATGATCATTCATTGCCGCCATGTGCAAGGGGGTATATCCTCCTTTATCGCGAAGACCGGCATTTGCACCGCGAGAGAGCAGGCCAGCAACGAACCTAACCATACCGAGAGAGCACGCCAAGTGAAGCATTGTTTGCCCGCTCGAGCGCCTCAAGTTGATGCGAGGCTTGTTAGGGCTGTCATCAAGATCAATCAATTCTAACACGCGGAGAAGCACAGTCTCAACATCGGAATCCTGTTGATGATTGTTGAAGTTATTGTTGCCAGGCGCTTGGCCGCTCCCAGATCCTGAAGAACTCCATGAACCTCCATTGCCGGCAGGGCCGTAAATGATGTTCCGTGCGATATCTGCAACATCTGTGATCTTGCCGCCGAGTTTGTTGCCAAGGACCGTCAGAGCAGTGCGGATCAGACGGTGTTCGTCATCATCAACGTATCTGAACAGTGGTTGCTGCTGGTTGTTGAAGGCATGTTGCACTGGTGCCCCAGGCTGTTTGATGGATACTGGGACGAGCCCAGCAGAAGCGGCTGGGGGTAGGAGGCATACCAAAGACGTCTCACCCCAGAAGGTGGTTGTTGCGGCTCGCTGCTCGCCAAACATGACCTCAAGTCCGCCGTTGGTGAAACCGCTACCCAGAATTGTAACCTCAACACCACCAGACTTCGGCCCTTCGCCGGGTATAATTTTGTAGATCATGGGCTGTGGGGCCCTTGCCGAGCTTGTTCCCGGTGTAGAATTGTACAACCCTTGCGAGATTTCTCGGAGTTGATTGGGGCTAGGGGCACGGCTAGGATTCGCCGTGGGCGGAGCCGAAAACAGTTGAGGTGGCATGTTGTCCAAACTTAAAGTCCTGCTCGAAGGGTATATTAACTGTTCCGCACTGTTGCTATTCGGCGTTGGGGGCCCTGTCGCAAATGCTTGGGGTATGTTGTTCAGAGTTGAGTGTCCTCCATGTGAGAACAGCGCGTCGGCTGTGAGTGGGAAGTTTCCCAAGTTAGGTGAGAAAGGCGAAGTCACGGCAGAGGCCGCAGCAGAGTCGCTCTGCAACCCATTCGGCAGCACCGACGAAGTCGGGTTCTCGATTTTCGTCATAGCCAGTCCGTTAGGGAGCTTACCGGACCCGCTGGCTTTCCTCTTCCTAGACATCTGGCCTGGCTGTAGACTAGGGGATGTTTGCCGGGACGCGGTTCTTGGAGTTGCAATAACAGAGGCGCATTGTGAATTCGGAACCGTGGGAGCGCCGGGCGGGTAGGTGAAGACTACGTTATTTGCGTGATCTCGCACATCCGTGCTCGGATGGTGCTGAAACGATATTGGGGGGGTGATTGGCTTTGAGTCAGCGATAGCGGTAGGCTGGGCGGTTGTTACCGCGACGTTGGAATTGTTCGAGTTTTGGGTCATTGATGAAGCAGGCAAGTGTGTCTTGTGGTCATCCGTAATCATTATGGATGACGATAACTGCTGAGCGATGACATTGTCTTGGTAGTCCTTGACGGTGAAGATCACTTGGAACCCCATCTTCTCACCGTGATGTCGGCAATAGCAGGCAATCCGCATGGGGACATCTACCTGCATAGTCCCTTCGGGGACGGATTCGCGTAGACCGGCTCCTGTAGGGTCCGCCATGTGCGGCGTCACAGGCTGCCATTCTTTCACCTCTTGCGTATTAAAGACGATGACTCGCCGATTCTCGAACCGATTCCACAACTCCTCCTCCTCCGGCTTTTTGTGTTTCTTGCGACCGGCCCGTTTCCGTTCCCGAGTGATACAACCCGAGCATATCCGTACCTCGCCGCCGTTTTGCGGCTTGTTATCCTCATCCTCGGGCTTTTCTTCGAGCGGCTTTCCCCCTCGGTAGTCATGCTGGGCTGCTGCTGCACGAGCAAAAGCGCGCTTTTGCTTCGCCGGGTCCATCATTGCGCTTGAGCAGACGAGCATCGTATATAACTCGAGCATGTCTGGAGCCCGGACCGCTGGCGGCTTGGTTAACAATTTCGGTTTAGATATCGTATGGGTTGGAAGATGAATCCGCTTGATACCCGGCGGCAAGTGGTGAATCGTGAGTTTAATAGGTATCTGAGTCTCCACTCGCGACTTGAGAGGCGTAGGCTGGACGAACAACCGTGGTGGAGGACGGCTGGATATGCTTGGTTGGGGAACATATGAGGGAAAGCCGTGGCTCTGCGTCGGTATGTTAGCTGTCTCCGGTCGAACCTGGGAGGCTTGCCCGCCGTTCTGCAATGACGCCACGCGTTGTTGCGGCCACATGGCTGAGACGCCGAGGCCAGACAAGTTATTGAAGAAGCTCATGTTATTATCCGGGGACGGTGATTTGAACATGGTTGCCGGTGATGATTCCTTGCTAAGGGCTGGGTTCGAGGCCGGTGACGCTTCTCTAGAGCCGCTTGTCTTCAGGCCTTTCATGGACTGGGCTAGTGATTTTTGCTTTGAGCTGTTAGCTTGCGGTGGCGGGCAATGAACGACCAACTTGATCAACTTACTGTTGGTACCTTATGGTGCCCCTTGTGCCTCTTGACCCGCGGACTCCTCGGCGTGGCGCTCGTGGAAAACTCAGCCGATGCTAAGGTTGATTGCGCAGTATTCGCGGGTGGGCTGGGACTAGTCGAGGCGCTTTCAAAGTCAAAGACGTGGGACATGTCCAAAGACGAAGGATCCATCGAATCAAGAAACATGTTGAAGTTGGTGTCGCTGTGGGGGGGGGCGTCCTCAATCTTCCACGATGCCAGGTGGCTATCTGCCATCATGACGTCTCCCGAAGTTTGGCTCGTCTTGGGAGATGACTCGTTACTTCGCGGGGAGGATGAGGATGACATGGATCCTCTATGCGAGAGAAGATGGTAGCTAGGTGCCTTGGTCGTCGGGTTGGCCGGTCCAGGTGAGTTTCCCAGAAGCATCTTCGGGTCTTCAAAGTGGAGGGAGCTATCGCCGTGGAGGTCTAGAAAGCCAGTGTCGGGCGAGATTTGGCTATCTTCGACATCGAATAACTCGAATTCACTGGGGAAGTTGTAGGAAGGCATCCCCGAGTCAGGTGCGAAGGGGTGGTTCGCACCAAAAGGAGGAGGGGAGGTAGACATGACCTGACAGATGGAGGGATTCGTGGAAGGGAATACTCTGCTTCAATGGGTAGGTGTGTATGGCTTATTGCGCATTCACAGACGTCGTAGGGCTGCAGCCTCACTCTAAGGTCCAGAGGATGGCGACACGGCGTAGTCTCCGGGTCAAGACCCTGACCAAGACCAACACCAAAAATGGACCTTCGTAAGCTGACACTACTCGGCCGCCCCCCTTCGGTGCTTGGTATCTCCTGCGGATTTAGGAAGCCCACCTTGTATGGACCGGGTTCGGGATGTATGCCAATGCGGACATTACCATCAGGATTACTAGAGCATCGTGGTGCACTCGAGCTCGATAGTGGGATGGGTGGATGTTGCTGGCCTTGTTTTTTTTTTTCGCGTCTGAGAACCGGACAATCCGGGAAACCGTATGTCCACTCGGTTTAGTCGGATGTTACAATTGTGGACGCCGTCCACTGGTAAACTCCCCCGACACACGATGGAATTCGGGCTCGATTTTGAAGTCCAATCCAGTTCTTGATCAATCGTTGCTGCGGTAGGGAATGCCGAGAGATGCGTCCACGAGAAATTTCTTTTCCGTCCTGAGGCGTCTGCCGATGTGGAAAGGTGCAAAAGATCGGGAATCGAAAGGTCGAGTTGTTTATTAATAGATTGTACAAGCAATCGAAAAACCCATAGAGAGCAATTGAGTCGAATGCAGCAGACAAAAAAAAGATATAGAAATTACGTGACGGACCAAGGAAAACAGGCTATGGAATGGGTTTCTAACACCCTAAACACTGTGTATGGAATAGTATCGTGTGTGTGCGTGTGCATGCGGGCAAGTTGAAGATAGGTAAGGATTGGGAGACCGAAATTGTATGCAATCAATTACTCGGAAGTACCTCTATGTGAGAATGTGCGCATGCAAAGTCGAAGTAGTCAGCGGTGTAGGATGTAGATAGATACCTAACCTATGCTTGATAGGTTCTCTCTGTGAAGTAAGGTAGGTAAGTAAAAGGCAGTCCAACCCCGAGGTCTGAAGCAATACCCGCCCACTCCGCTTAGAAGAAGAGGGGAGGCGATTATGCGAGACAGAGAGATAGAGATTACGTTGTGCGTGAGGAGTCAGTGCCTGGTGTCTGGGGTGTATGGCGAGCGCCGTAACGAATAGAAAAAAAGTAGTTTCTGGACAGTTATGTCAGGGGAACAGGGGGCTTGTGGTGTGTGTGGGTATGGGTTACATGGGTATGCAGCGTGGCAGGTTCATCCTCCATTGCCTGGCACCTTAAAAACTCGGGCTACAAACGCCACGGGAGCGTGTACAAGCTGGCTGGTGGATCACTGGGATGAGGTACGTACGAGATCCAGAACCACTGTTCAGACAAGAAAAGTTAACAAACAACGACGGTTACTGAGTATAGCCAAGTTGGCCTAGTAACTTGGAGGGCTTATATGTGATGTTCAACCGACTCTGCTTTATTAGGTACATACTGGAAGCCGTGGTCTGCCCGTCTGGCATTTGGCAGAGACGGTTTCGCGAACTTTTTCATGCTCATATGCTAATCTAATTACAGTCGCGGTAAAGAAAGTCAAGTGGCCCCCCTGGTCTGCTCTCCCCGGAGTCCGCTGGCGTGGCATTTTGAGAGACTCGTTTTGGGGGCTAACCTCTTTCATCTTTAATTATTATTCTCTTATTGCACAGCTAGGTAGCAATTTCCTCGGATCCCGAGTGGAGCGGGTGGAATATGCGATTGAAGAGAGTCTCCCGACTTTCGACCTGATTATGTACGTAAGTAAGTTGTCAAACCATGATGTGCCAACTAGTCGATAGTTTGAACTTACGAGGCCATCATCAGCTGCATATACAGTTATAAAGGTTACGTGTATTTTCTTTCATCGGGCATAATAACCGACCAGCAGGGTCCTTTTTTCTGGAGCCTCTCAATCATCGAAATCCGCACCGAGAAACTCCAGACTGTTTGTAGGTTGATGCTGCAGAATCTGCCATCCTCCAAGGACATCACCACCTGCTTCACTTATAGGCGGTCTACCAAAGTGCTGCCTTTCCATGTTATCCCGAGACAGCTCTATCAGCGAATAGGAGTTAAAACATGAACACCGACCGGATCCCATATCTGGCTCATAATTGGCCAGCTCGGGAGAATGGAGTGAAGAGCGATGGGAACCTGGGTACCCAGGTAGAATTTCTTATAGGAAGTCAATCGAGTCGCATGCTTCTTCCCCATCCCGGTAATCGTTCTCCACGAATGAAGCCGATATATCACAATGACTGGGGGCCAGGTACGTTATTTCTCGTGGTCATGCTACCTAGGGAGGTTCATGGAGATCAACCGGCTACCCGTCACTGGACTCTGCAGCAGTAGAGATGCATACAATTTGGGCCGACTCGGGCCATCCAACAGGAGGAATATTACCCAGATCTTCTCAGCTTGGCTAGATACTCCGCTTTCCTTGTTTCGATATCACTCTCTATTCTAGAGATCCTCTATTCCAGCATTCCATTATTCCCGTGCCATGCCAATTCTATGCGATATGGTCGATAGAGGTTGATCTAAGTTCTGTCAGATATTCAGGGACCATATTACGCTAATGCCCCGGATCAATCTGCAGCACGTAACGCAATTTTCCTGCCTATCATTCTGACAAGGTAACCAGCTGAATGGCCAGACTGGCTAGCCCTAGAGTCGTTCCTATGCACCTGGTTTCTTTAGTGGGCTAGCCAGCCACAGCAGGGGCTTAGGACACGGACGCCCGTACCCGTACGGAGCATGGAAATTCCCAGGTGCTTGCTCATTCATACATGGCTTGGGCCCGAAGATACAGTATCTCGAGGCATTTACCTACAACTTAAGGTAGCGCATTGCCGGCCACCATCTGCAGTCCGTATGATACGTTATTAACTTCGTTTCCACCCGTAGCCTAAACCAAGACGCATCACGGATCAATTGGCGTTCCTGTTAGGCGGCAAATTGGGATCCTAACAACAAGTTAGTTATCAGACATTAGGTTTCGCTAAATAGGGCTTAGCACCATGCGAGAGGAACGATTGGTAACCTAGTACAGTGAAGCTCTCCTTAGTTGTCGTCAAGGTAATTGGTGGCCCTAATCTTCTATGAACCTGGATTGGGTCACCGCGGGCCGTGGTTCAGAAACTTATTAGAAGCACTGCCTGACCCTCCGACTTGCTCTGACCAAGTTACTACCGCGACTATGCAGTATCGTATATGCCTTCTGCGCGATGTCCTGCCGCGTAGCTGGCCGGCATTAGCAGCTTGAAGTCATGCACGCTGATGTGATACCGAAGACATATTCACTACGAATGCGGCGTTGGTAAGCGAGTTGTGCTAACAGTACATAGGATTCTCTTATCATGGCAGCTACTCCAGTAGACTAGAGATAAACAGACGGTCCTGCAAACAATCGAAGTCAAGACAGGACAGACTCTAGATGCCTTGGCGTACGGTTAGATTTACAACGAATCCTATCCACCTGCTTATCCTCAACCATCGATGTAATGACTTTGAAAATAAAACCTCGAACCTTCGATGCGACCTGGCCCGTATCCATTTTCCCAGTAACCCAACCACCCCAACGCTCCACCCCCTCAACGCGCCGCTCGGTTCCCATACAAATACACTAAAAATCACTACATTTTTAATAACCTTTAAAATTCTAATTTAAATCGTAAAAATAGACGGCTGTTATTACTAATACGATGTTTAATTATAATATGACATAAGAATAATAACGAAGTTTTAAAATTTGTTCAGTGTATAAAATTTACGCTTAAAGTTGAATTGTATAACTTTAAAGATCTTTTAATACTAAAACTTAAAAATACTAGGTTCTAAATACATCCGCTAGGTAATTTAAAATATAATTAAATATTGAAAATGGTCCAAAAGTAAAGAAATTATATTAAGAGAAAAATGAACTTTTTACTTTATTTATAAATATTATAGCGAATTTAGTTAATAATAAGATTATTTTAATGTTTTTTTTATTTACAAGTTAAAATATATAACTTTAATATTAGTTAAATCATTTAAGATTTTCAGCCTTAATATAATTAATAGCAATTTATATATTAAAATGTTAAGGCTATATTTATATCTTTTTTATAATGCATTAATGATAAATTTTAAAAAAGATTAAAAAATTACTGAAAGCGTTTAAATTTTCTTACTTTAACTACGTTAAAAGAACATTTATATTTATTTTAGTCATTTGGCTATAAAAAGGCGATTTCGTTGATTTTGTATGGAAAATATTGGTGCGTTGAGGGGGTGGAGCGTTGGGGGGTGGTTGGGTTGCATTTACTTGCAAGCAGCTGGGATTCTCCGTTCGTTGGTGCCGAACCGTTGAGCAACGGCCGAGGCACGGCCCGGGGATCGCCAGTGGAGGCTACCGAGAACAACGACGTTTGCATTCCTTCCCCAGCTCATGAAGACTCATAGGATGATACGTAGCTACGAGCAGCACGTACCCGCTGCACTCGCACACCCGTCATGCAAGATGCCACAATGGGTTGTGTGCTTATTAACATCCCCAAGAGGCAGGCTGACGGGGATCCTACCGAAAGCAGCAGCTCCACCACCTCAGGACTATTTCCATAGGCACATACCACCGCTTACTACACACAAGTTGCTATATTGACTGCGGTTGATAGGCA
The DNA here is from genome assembly GCA_004154915.1 of Monosporascus ibericus. NCBI lineage: Eukaryota > Fungi > Ascomycota > Sordariomycetes > Xylariales > Monosporascus > Monosporascus ibericus. The sequence goes on along the minus strand of QJNU01000115.1, from coordinate 138,719 downwards.
TCTAGAGAAAGAAAGAGAGGAACATTCTCTCGGGGAACAAAAGAGCGGTAGTCACTCCCTAGCCACTCTGTCCATCGCACCATGTAACATCACGATGACCTCGGAGAATTTCTCCAGGCGGAATCCTACTCGAGAACGAACGAACACAGGCGCTTGGGATAGATGGCAACTGTGCCTAACCCCTTCGAGCAGCTAGGGAGCTGTGCGGTAGATGAGCCACGCTATGCTCGATACGCCAGGTGGCACACCCTCATCATCCTGCAGTGATTACCCGATTAGATCAGCGGCAGTAAGGGGTTCGTATTGGCTCTTTTACAACAGGCGCCTGCGTTCTTGATCCAGGTCATAGACAGACAGAAGCTCAGCTCAGATGCGTCCTCAGGACCAATATTGGCCTACCTTATTTTCTCTATCCAAGCTCCGGCCAGGGATTATGATTCGCCTTGGTCGCGGGGTCGTCAACTTCAGCGAATTCTTCCATCAGTCTCCCTAAAGTACCGTAACAGCGCGGCTTCTGCCGCTGGTATTGCAGGCTATCTATGTGCAAGCTTTTGCCTCCAACTCCTACGCGCCAAGTGAAGTACGCGGCTCCGTGTCATACGCCGAGGCAACACGTCTGGCCGCTTAGACTAGAAGAGGCTCGAAGCTTTTACATGGCCGGTGTTTGGATGTCCTACTAGATGATCTATCATCTAGGTTAACAGCTTCCGGCTTCGAGGATTGGCCGATCCACTGCAGGAGATCCGACAATACCCGGACTCTGACAAGGTTCAACGAGTCTCCAGGGACGGAGTGGCTCCGCCTGTCCCGCGAAAGGAAAGGGCAGAATCGACTCCGGGTTGAGCCTCCGCCTGGTTCCCTGGCGTGGTTTGGGACCTTTCCGCCAGTACCGGTCGCCCCGCCTGTCTAGTTCCGATGGCGTTTCCCGTTCCCTGTGGGCACGGTAGCCAATAGAGATGCAGCTCAAGACCGTCCTGCTGTGGATAGCGACTATGTTTCCCTCCTTACATTCGACCGAGCCAGGGGCACCGAATCTGGAAAGTTTTAAGGATTGGCCACAGTTACGAAGCTCATTGGCCCCGAAAATGTATGGGAAATGTGGACCATATAATTGAAAATTATCCAGCCAAGATCAGATCTGACTGTAAACACCACCTGGGTGTATACTGAGAGGTCGTGGTCCTAGAATTGTGTTATAGGACGGCCCCGAAAAGGAAGGACCAATACGGGCTTTCGAGGAGATTGTCCGACAACTGTGATCAAAAGCTTCCACTTCGGAACGGGATAATACAGAGACAGAGCTCCGTAGCAATGGATATCAAAGGACGACGTTCATTGGGTAAGCAACGACATGGCTGCTGATAAGCTGACAGGTCAGAACTCCGAGGGGACTAGCGATTACATACGCAGGAGTTCGCTGCAAGAATTTCTAATGGCCGTCTCGTAGGCAATCGGGACATAAAGTGTGGCGGTTTTAGGCGCAGCCGATGAATCTCCGTTCCGAGGTGGTTCGCAGCGAGAAATCAGCGGCAAGCTCATTCTCGCACCATGGAGGCATAAGCTTCTTCGCAACGTCGACCCAGTTTCTCACCCGCGCATCCATTTTCTACCGTTATCGGCTTATCCCTAGCGCTGAAAAACAAGACGTAGCCCATAGCTCGCCTGGAATGTAACTTATCCTATAGCACATCCAGAGCTTGGCCTCCCGCGGGGGGGGGGGGGGGGGGGGGGGGGGGGGGGGGGGTTT
>QJNU01000115.1:43581-136965 GCA_004154915.1 Monosporascus ibericus | reverse complement strand
GTGGGGCCGCCGCCCCCCCCCCCCCCCCCACTAGAGCTAGATAGACAGTAGCAATAGGCATCCGAGAAGAAGGTTATGATAGCCATCCTCCTCAGACCATGATCTTCGCAACGGTGATCGTTTGCGGGTCCGCCGAGTCAAGTATGCTTTATCTACGAAATCCCACTCACGAGCTCCCTGGATCCATACGGGAAAGGTAAGCGGACCCGAATCATCACCGGCGATAACCTCGTGGTCACCACACGCCAAGATCGCGCACACACACAGATCAGGGTCGCAAAGACCTTCGATCCCGCCATGTTCCCCAGCGAGACGGTCTCCCAAAACGCGACACGCTCCGTTCAGGAACCGGTAGCTGTGGACCTGACCGCGTGGTGCTGGGATGGGCAGACGTAGTACTCACCGGTATCTTCCGGCGCGGAGGAGCGCGGAGAGACTCGCCCATCCTTAACGGTACGGACGATAAGTATCCCATCACCCAAGGAGGATGGCAGATGTTACGAGACGCAGCAGCCCTATTATCCGGCGACAGCGGCCAAGCCGCAGGCGTTTCTCTCCAGGTGACAGAAGGGCGGAAGAGGACCCCTGCGATCCTAGAGGTGGAACTATCCTGATCCGAGTGAACGAGCTAGCTAGCTAGCTGGATGAGGAGGGAGAGAGATAAGACGGACCCGCAAAGCAGGGCTCAGTCATCCTTCCGAGAGGGCTACTTACCCAGGGCCGCCCGTCTGAGGTGGGCGAACGGCGGGGGTTGGAAGGAGTTGATGGCATCAGCGTATGGGGGGTTCGAATTCAGGGTCCCTGGTTGCAGGAGGACCCTGAATTCGTGGGCGGCGACGCACGTGGTGTAAGGTACGTAGCAGCAAACGAACGTTCTATATCGAGCTACGCAGATCAGCTACCGGTAAGATCTATCCCACTTTTGGAAGTCACAAGAGAGAGCACCTTACTTATCCGTACTAGGACGGGGAAGGGGACGGGTGCATGCGAGCCGGTACCGGATCCCATAGATGTGTGTGCTGGTGGAGGGCATTGGTCGTCGCGCAAGCAAAGCAAAAGATCGATGCATGGGACGGCCCCATGCTAAAACATATTCCATATGTGGTAGTTGACTACCTACCTAGGTAGTCGGATCTCGAGCTAGGGGACTAGGTTCCACCAATACAGGTAAGATCTAAGGTAGTCCGTACCGACTGAGTACCGTATCCGACCGTAGGTAGCAGCTGACCGTAGTAAGGCGACGCCGATCATCGACTCTCAGGCGTCCAATCAGGAACCGCCTTCAGCCTCGTCCGGCAGTCGAATATGGCAGTTCCACTTACGATAAGACAACATTGCGATGAAACCCTGGAAAATGCGGCTAACGGTTCACATACGTGCATGGAGGATTCAGGGACCCAGCTTGATTAGGTAGATTCGGGGGCCCATGCATGCAGGTCTAGTGACAGGCGGTAAATCCACATGAACAGATGCAGGATCGGGATAATCTTGTGTGTGTATAGAATAGTTCCGGCCCAGGAAGCTATACTGGTAGCCCACGATAGTCCCATCCTCAACCTTGACCTGGACGTCTAGGCCACCGATACCGTAGTAATACGCACCGGAATATCGTCGAGCTAGTTTGTAGACTACGTCGTAGGGGTAAGTTTAGCATCCTAGGCAGGTATTTTCCATTAGCTAACCTTTTCGACCTTTATATGAATCAGAAATTCAGTATAGCAATAGCGTTAAACCTGACGCCAGAGGGTAACCTGGCAGGGATGTTAATATTCGGCCTTATACTCAAGATCAAATCTTAATTGTCTCGCTCAGAGTCTAAATACGATCCTGCCACGCTAGTTGCCCGCTACACATAGTAGCTACCCGCACGAGAGACAATGAAGTTACACTACCCAAACCGGGTACCTTGGGCATCATCCTGAAGGCATGGAGCTGCTTTCGCTAGATTGACGGTGGAGGTGGGAATCCGAATAGGTAGGGACCGACTGAACTGCAGCTCGGCTAGTAAATGGTCGATGCTACCCAACACCGGACCATGCGTCTTCGAGAAGGAGTCTCCGGAGGAAGGCCCAGGAAAGACGGTCCGGTTCTGGAATGGAAACACCCAGATCCCGTAGGTGTGCGAAGTCGTGACATGCAGGAAATAAACTTTAGCGAGCTCAGCACCATCGTTCGAGCCTCTAGCTCCGTGTCACAACGTCCACGCAGAGTATGCCCAGCCTGCGAAGCTCGAGCTTAGTGACGGACGGGATGTTGAGCGTCCAAGTCACAATTCGGCGTTTTGAACAGGTCGACGGTAGAGAGAGAGGAGAAAGCTATCAAGCGTTGGGTGTTATTGCGTCCGCCTGAAATCATTACGAAAGGGTATGAGAGAATCAAAGCAGACCTCCTCCATCAGAGACCTGAAAAAGTCAAATGACAGCAGAACCCTGGAATACTGGATTCTTCCCACCTCGAAGCAATTCGCAAGCAAAACAGCAGAGCAGCCATGACACCGTCATTCCAACCGAACAGCCCGTCTTGAGGTGTGTCCACCCTGAGTTTGAGCGCTCACTTGCGTATCGCGCCGCGTACGGCAAGTGCGTCTGCTGCCACATTTCCCACGTCGCTTGCGTGACCTTTGACCCATTGGAAGAGAGTCTTCGTGCCAGTCGCATTCCTTTCCTCGATTTTGGCCCTGATGGCCTCGATGAGATCCCTGTTCTTCACCGGGCCCTCTTTAGTCTTCCAGTTGTTCTTCTCCCAGTTCCTATACCAATCGGTGACGCAGCTGATCGAGTATTTGCTATCGGAGTAGATGCGGATTGGCTGGTCTATAGAGACCCCTTCTACCGCCCGAAGCATGGCTGTCAGTTCTGCTCGTTGATTCGTCTGTACGGCACCTTCCAGTGGCTCGGAGATGTTCCTACGTAATGTTTTAGCCATCAAACGCCGGTAAGAATGGCCAAGTTGTAGATGGTAGGACGAACCTTGGGTCGCCTGCGCCGAAGTAGACGCCCACTCCGGCAACAGCTCCGACACGACCATTACCACGAGAACTCCCGTCCGTGTAAATGCATTGAATATTGGGCTCGGCTTCGGGTGAGCTTTGCTCGGACTTCTTCGCCGGTGGCCCTATTTCTTGTCCCTCCTGCTCCCTGAGCGCCTTCTGTGCAGCTTCGTTCCCATGTGTGCGAATGAATTCAATGGCGTCCTCGCGCGTGTCGAACCTCTTGTACTTCGGCCCCTTCCATCCCGTTATCGCAAGCGAGGCTGCCTCCCAATTTGTGTAGATCCCAGGGTCCCGTCCCACGGCGACTGCGTAGTATCTCACCTCTTGGGTACCATCGCTCGCAGTTGACGGATTTCTGCCTTCTACAAACGCTTGGGCATCAGAACGAGTGAGGAAGGATTTGTCTGTTCGGGAAAGTTTAGTTTTAGTCGGCTCATGCAAAACGAGGCACGTCTTCAACATACATTGAGCGCCTCTGTATCCGGCTGTCTGCGCCTGGCATTCATTCCATGTGAGATAGACACCAGGTCTCTTTCCCGTTCGAACAGCATAGTATTTCTGCGCGTTAGGGTCTATCTTGCGCTTCTTGCTGGTAGTGGCCGTAGAGCCTAGTGCTTGGCCCCTCTTCGTAGGCATTTTGCGTGCCCTGAGCAGTGTATCCTTAAATAGAGCCGATATAAGGCCAGTCCATGACAATCTGCCGGACAAACTGCGGGGCAATCTGGGGGGCAAGCTGCGGGAGGCCGACTGAGAAGTGATGTGTCGTATGAGGTCGAGACGGGCGGCTTTGTCAACAGCGGGGGACCGCGTGTGGTATGGTAAGGAACGAGGAGTCCGTAACAAGCGGTGTCTAGAAAGTCAAAGAATCGTCATTTTTTCCATGCGGGACAAACACGAAGCCCTGAAAGAGAACTGGGTGACTGGTCGTCCCCGTTGAGTTTCGCCTTTCTCCTAACGGTTCGTTCGTAAGTTATAAAGGAGGGGTGGAGTAAGGATCATGCTTCGTTCTGGTGAAAGCAGCTTGGAAACACGAAACCCTCAATCAAATGCCGATGCGACAGTCTCGGCTGCAGGGTTATCCGATAAGATAAGCTATACTATAAGCCTCGACTCTACATGACGTCAAACTTTTAACTACCAGGTTTGATATCAGAGAACACAATTCATAATCCGTAGCACTCGAATCCCTGATACTGGAATAAGAGGTTCATTTAGTGATCCAGGTGTATTGCGAACACTTCCAAGTAGGTGGCCTGGTGTATCTTCCATCACATCCCTTAGCCTGCTTCCTTGGACATAAGCCTTCACATAATCCTTTAACACATTTCGCGAAGTCACAAGAGGTGCGGGTAATATTATGTCTTATCGCGTGTTTATTGAGACGTCTATCATCTATCTTCGTAAAGTCATCCAAGGGGCCAGAAGAGATATTAGGTCTATAGACCAAACAATGACCATGTCTTTATGCTCGGATGGCATGGTATGATGGAAGTAGAGTGAATCATAAGCTTTGTCAGTCTTCCCGACACACTTGCGGCAGGAAGTTTCCGTCCATATATCCCGAGGACAACGTGTGCCTGCTTCTCAACAATGCTTCTTTGTGGTGACGCTTCGGATTGGCTGAATGGTGTATCTCAACCATAAGATTTGCCAACGTAGCTGATGCCGAAAACCAGGAATGTACTTTGACCACAGAGTAGTCTTGCCACCTCATTCGCAATGCCAAAAACGACAAGAGGACTACCTAACTCCTGTGCTTGTCGTCAAATCAAAACGCAACGCTGGGGTGTGTAGGAAAACAAGACGAAGATGATCATGCGTGGAGGTGCGGATTGACAACAAGGCGCTCAGCCTCGTCGTTCTCCCACTCCCATCCTAACATGCTCCAATTGAGCTCCTTCCGCCAGTGCAGTCCCAGCCCTTGACCTCCTCCACAAGGGCCTTGGGTGCATGACGCGTCGGCTCCGCATAAGTCGTTGCCGCGATCCTCCGAGCACATACCTCCGGTCAGAGGCATTCGATGACGGAAGACGATTCGACCCATTCGGGAATGGAGGATTGCCATGGCACACATAGTGCATGGCTCGTGTGTCATGTATAGCTCAAGCTCATGACATAAGTATCCATCGGGGCAAGGATGCTCAGCCTCAAACACCGTCTGTTCGTCATCTAACAACGGCCTGTCTTGGAATGCCTCAAATTCCATGACCTGGGCGGTTGAAGGTGGTCTGTCCTCTGCTCTCACTAGCTTCTGTGCCACCATGCTGATAGCTCTCAAGGCGGCATGTGCCATGGGGTTTCCGGTGTGGCCAATCTTCTCTTGCTGATGCCACCGAGCATCAGCTGCAATAGCCACGATCTGGGCCGTCTCCTTGGTTTCAGCGTCGAATTTGGGCGTATCGGCATCTTGCACCCCCGGTCGTATGCCGCAAGCGTTAAGATTGCCGCCTTCAACACTCTCAGTTTGGTTATCACTATCGTCGATGCACATGGATGGCGTGTTACCGCCGTCACTCATCGGTGCTTCACTGTTGGGGGTGTGACCGTTCAGAGATCTGGCTGCCACTGAAGCTGACTGTGTCGCCTCCGGGGCTGTAGCATCTTCCTTTACGGGAGTTGCTCTTCCACCATCAGCCTTTCCAGGGACTGTACGTCTGATGATCACAGCGCCAATGGGTTCGCCGTATCCCGCCTCCTGTGATTTCTTGGCGATCTGATGGGCCAGAGTCATCCAAACCGACGCATCGCGAGATACGGTTGTCGTAGTTCGGCATATATTGCTCGGGTGGGGCCCTAGCGGATTGTTCTTCCGGTAGACGGTCTGCCAGAATTGCTGGGACCACATGTTCGCTTGGACCTGAGAGGTCGGGGCCAACAGGGGAACTGGTACGATGCCCACAAAGATGTCATCCCTAATGGCATCGATGGTGGAGAGTCCTCGCACAAGATCCTCATAAGGAATCTCATCCTTTAGTCCAAGCATGATATAGAGGAAATTAGACTTTCCGGTATGGGCATTTTTTCCGTTTTCTTCGTTCATGAACTGAGACTTGAGGTGGGGTGGGAGGTCGGAAGGCTTGGAGCACCGACGCAAGTGAGGAAGGTTCTTAGCCGCATCGTCACCGGCCAGAGCTCGCGCAACACTGTCAGCGAAGGTGGGTTAGCATTTTAATCCACACAAAGCATGTGCAATGAAGTACGGTGGTTGGATGTGAACATACTTCACGACATCGTTGGTGACTCTAGTAGGTGCTCGCGTAACATACGCAAGGCCGAGAGAAAGGTTGTCTCGGAGCTCGAGGATGGTCTTGAGGGGTACTAAGGTTCCTAAATGAATACTTTGAGGAATAATCTGTCTCGAGACGGGGTCGAGTGTCTCGACAACCTCCGTCATGGAATCGCTCATAGCGGAAACCTGCAGTAAGGTGACAAGGCGTCAGGTCTGTCGGAATACTGTCCAAGGACAGGTGAGGACGGACAGTGTCCCCAAAAACAGGACAGACGGAGGTCTTATATTGCTGTCCAATCAAAGAGGTGTTGCGCCAACAAAGTCCAAGGCGGGTCAATATCAATTTGGTGTGTTTTCTTCTCAATCAGATGAGAAGGTCGCTGGGAATCCACACTATCAAGGCCAAAGCTCTTAACATGGCGCTGGTGGGGATGGTGTGGGAATGGAGGAAGAGGAAGTCCAGAAGGGGTGGTGGAATTATGAGATGATTTACTGGAGGTGAAACGGTTAGAGTTATGGTGATGGCAGGTAGGTGAATTGCTGAAGGAAAGAATAGGAAGTAAGTGCTGCCCTAGGAACGAGGCATCCAGGCAGAGTAGGGGAAAGGTAGGCAGTCGCAAGATTATTTTGCAGTTTGATGGAAAGTAATAGTGCACGCTTTCAAAAAAGACTGACAACTTTGTCAGGCTGCGGCTTCCGAAACGGTAGACCTCATCTCCTGGGTGATGCCAAATCAATAGGCAGGTAAAAATTAAAATTTAAGTATTAAGCAATATTCAAATTCATTAAATTATCAAAACATTGAAACATTTAAAATTGCATAAATTAAACAGATCTATAATTCCAACTTTTTTTTTGGGCAAGATCATCTTCCTCTCGCCCCCAGGACGGCACCTTTTCGGAGCACGGTTCCGGGGCCGGCGCCCACGGCAATCCCTGCCCCAAACGGCGGATACACACGGAATCCCGTAGCGCCGCCCGAAGGCGTCCCCGTGGTCGAGGGCACTATGTTTAACAGCAGCCGGTGGGAGAAGTTGCGGGCGAGGATACGTGCACCATCATCTGCCTGCAGAACGGCATCATGACGAGTCTCTTCGATGCTGTCAACCCATAAGTTCAACGGCCTGCGCTGTCATCCTTATCCAGCTGGAGTATAATGGCGACACCCTGCCGGGCCTCCCATTCAGATGCTTCTTGTAATCGACCTCGACGCACTCCATTGCGAATTCGCCTTCCGCCACGCTGACCAACGCATCATCATCGGCGAGGAAGAAGAGGCGAGATTGAGACAGCTCGTCCAGGTTATTTAGGGGCTCCCCGCCCGCGCCCGCCGTTGTTGTAGATCTCGTGCAGTTGGTCCATGGTAGCGCCGCTGAGGGCCTGGGACTTTGACCGCGCATCAAGGCGAAACAGAGACAGCAAGGTTTGGGTGGCATGAGCCGTGTGATGGATGGGTGATGCTCCACGGTCGATAAAACGGGTTAAAGTCCGCCCCCAGAGGAAATATCTCGTTAAATGCGAGTGTGTGACTCAGGAGCTCTTTCAGATCTATTGCCATTGTAGAAGATGTTACTGCTAGGTGTAGTCGCTTTCTTCTATTAAATTACGGTTCTACGTTGTTACATGTGAATGGCGACGAATATTGCTGCGAATTCCAGGACTACAGCTAATAGAAACCAGTCCTGAAGGTTTTAGGTGATGGCAAGAAGGCACGTATGGTATGAGATGATGGGAGGTGGAAGGAAGTCAATAAGCCAACGCGTCCAGGAGGCATTGACGTGGAGATGCTGGGTGTGGTCTGTACTTAGGCAGCATGCGTTTGAAGTCGCACCCGTCATCCGTCTAGGCCTACAATTCTCCTATTTCATGTTTTCGCTAGCTGATCGTACTGCGGTAAACTACCTAGGGTAAACATGGAAACCAAAACCGGGCCCCTTTGTCCAAAGGACTAACAGAAGTAGGCCCCTATCATGCATGCCAAAATACGACAGTTGACAGCCCAGAAGAGCGCCTTGTCCGTCTTCTCATCGATATCAGTAGCTTCTTGGCCGGCGTATCCTGCGGTCTGGTAACCCATCAGCGTACTCTAACTTGTATAATAACGGATTTCTTGGACAACCTCTGCATCTTCAACATTATCTCCATTGGTACTTATCATCCGCTGCTTCTAACTCCGGCTGTCTCTGCCTCCGTGACGATGGGAGTAAAGGCAAGGCGACGACGCTTCCTGGGATGAAGTATGTACGAAGTATAATCAAACGGGTTAGAAAGTTGACTGTTATTATGTAGTTGTCAATAACGTACCGACCTCTCCTAACGGTACGCGGATTTTGATTGATTACTGGGGTACGAAGTACCGGTGGGGTGGTGGGGATAAAACCCAAGTGGTTCAAGGGTCCCATCTGCATTTGTGCGCTGGCTTGTGACGTGCAGTTAGTGGTGATGTGTAGTCAAAGGTCCGATACATGCTTTGGTAGGTACGTGGTATACCCGTAGCCATCATGTAGAGGTCTCTCCAGCTTGGGATATGCCCGAAGCGTCACAGATACCCTGCTTCGCCCACACGCCCGGTTGCTTGAAAACGAGGCTCAGGGTATTATCCCTTTATCGCTTCAGATATGTTTGCTTCATTATTGGATTAAGGTCTTATCAATACATATCCGATACTTGGACCCACTAGCCCCTAAGCAACCATCCCTTAAAAGCCCTAACCTCGGACCCCACATAATGAATTACCCTAATAATGAATAGCGAATTCCACCTAAACGCGCGATATATAAAAATCGATAATTAATTAACAAAAATATATAAAATAAACCTGTTACCTATGTTGGGAAAATTAGTATATATTTTATATCCTAAATTATATAACGTCACAGATAAGTAGTCTGGATGGACAAGTAGTCTGGATAATTTTTAACATATTTTGATTACCCAACTTCAATTATCCATTTCTTAAAAACAATAATATGAAACGGCTTACAAAAAAAAACGAAAATAAATTTAGTTATTCAGGTTAAAAAACGAAACCCGAAGCTTAATTATGCGATACTTAATTTTATATATGAAGTTGCTTATTTTACTTTACAGATACGATATACCGGCATACTTTCCTAAAGCAATTATATACCTAAAACGCGAAAATTAACGCCGACCGAAAAAAAATCGATTATCGACCGAATCCTTAACTTAAATACGCGAACGTTTTTTATCCGGCTTTAATACGTTAAAAATATAACTAATATATTACTTACTTAACGCGTTATAAAACGCGTTAAAGTTAAATAAGCGTCGAACTTTATTAAATAATAACAAAAAATTTAAATGCGTTTAAATCGAAAAATTAATTATTAATAGGTTTTATGCGAAAATCCAGAAACATTTCGTAAATGGTTCGAGCTTATTCGGGCTATTATCGTAAAATACGGTATTATAAAAAAATATTTACAACTTCGACGAGACTAAATTCTTAATAGGACTTTTTATGATAACGGGCATGGTAATTATTAGTACCGAAAAACGTAAAAAATTTAAATAAGCGTAATAAAAAAAATAAAAAATAGGTTATAATTATTTAGGCTATTAATTTTTAAAATTAGGCTTTACCGTTATTTATTATTATAACGGAAAAAAATTACCTTAAATTTTAATACCGCGATAATTTATTGCCAATCTATTAAAAAATTATATTAAGTTATAATAATTAAATAATAAATAAATTAAATTTAAAATAGATTTAATATTTTAATAAATATATTCGGACGCGTACGAAAAGTTCGAAACGTTTCTTTATTTTCGACGGCCACAAAAACCACCATTCGATAAAATTCGAAAAATATTACGCCAACCACGATATTATTACGCTTTATATACCCGTACATTTTTCGTATCGGTTTTAACTTTTTAACGTATTTTATTTTTTTGTTTTAAAACGCGCTTATTTACGGTACATCGAAGATTTAATATAACGTTATTATATTTATATTACCAAAGAAGATTTTTTTACCGGTTTTTATAACGCGTTTTAAGTTATTATAACGTCCGATAATATTAAATCCGGATTTACGAAAGTTAAACTTATTTTATTCGATCTTAGTAACGTTTTTTCTGAGCTCGAAATTCCTTTAGTTATATTTACGCCGACCGTTTTGTAACGAACCTGTCATACATCCACCTGGAAGTATAAGCAGTATCCGAAATGGGGTCTTGATTTGCAGGTAACAATAGGGCAAGGAATGATTTATTAAGGGTTTGTTCGTTAAAGAAATTTAAAGACTTTTCCCTTAATTAAAGAACGGTACAGTTACCTTTAGTTAAAAGCTTAAATTAATAGCTAAGGAACGAAACTAAGTAGGTGCTATCTATATGGAAGACCGGTTCGTTATTGTAACGAACCTGTTATACATCCACCTGGAAGTATGAGCAGTATCCGAAATGGGGTCTTGATTTGCAGGTAATAATAAGGCGAGAAATAATTTACTAAAAGTTTGTTCGTTAAAGAGATTTAAAGACTTTTCCCTTACTTAAAGAACGATATAATTGCCTTTAGTTAAGAGCTTAGATTAATAGTTAAAAAGCGAAACTAAATAGGTGCCATTTATAAAAGAGACCGAATTCTATATATCTATTTATTCCTAAGTAAGTATATTATAAATCTGTTGGATCTGCCAAATTACATAAATCACTTTAATTTATATGATCTATTAAATCGACTAAGTCACTTTTATTATCACGTAACCTCGTCCGCGGGGTTGGCCAGTTCCGAAAGCCAAGCCTTAAGCCCAGGTCCCATTAAAAATCCGTAATATTATTTTCCTCTTTTTAGGATCTTTATCCCAAAAATAAAAAAGTAAATAATCCTTTTTTTCAATTAAATTTTGTTTTTCGTTAAATACCAACTTATTATAACGGGTTACATAAAGAAACCAGCGCGAAAGCCTCGTGTTAATCAGCGTCAGTCCAGGGATAAGCGGTTAACGTATATTATTAAATTTAGTTTCGAGGTTTTGCCGTATTCCTGTTATTTGATTTTCGGAAAAAAACAATATTTTATAACTAAGAATATCCCAAGCTATTATAACTGTTTTCGTCTTTAGCATAACTGCGACGGTTAAGCCGTTATTATATTTTCCTTAAAAAATATTAATTTTAAGCGTAACCGTTTTTAAAAAAAACGTTACGTCGTTAAGGATAAGCTCGTAAAGTTTTAACGGAGGTTTTAGGAAAAAATATCGAAAAGAATAAACAAGTTATAACGCTTACGTTATTAAGAGGATATTTTGAAAAGGAAAGCCGTTAAGATTTTTAACGAAAAATCCAAGTTGGATAAATTAGAAAAAAAAAAGAAGATGGAAAAAAAGCGGCGCCGAATAAAGGCGGAATAAGCGCGGCTTGCTTTTAAAATGAACGCTATAACGGAGGCGTTTATTTCCTTCGATTGGACCGCCGTTGGGTTAGATTTAAGCGGGGGACCGTTATTACCTGCAACCTTGGTTACGCTAAAGACGGTCGGTCAGGATTTTGCCGGTGGAACGTTTTAACCAGGTCCATCGTATTCGTTAGGTGGTTAAATAGTTTCCAAGTATTTTCTTCGTGTAAGTATCCTTTTTATTTAATTAGGTATTAAATCTTGTTCTTAATTATTCTGAAATCCAGTATTCGTTCGATTTCGTACTTATCATTATCTTTTTCGATTTCCAGACTTATTTTTAATGGGACGTTTTTAAGTACTGGTTTAAGTAAGGAAATATGGAAAATAGGGTATATTTTTATTGTTTTAGGTAATGATAGTCGGTAATTAATTTTGGAAATAATTTTATTAACCTTAAATAGATTAAGTTTTTTAAAATTAAATTTGTTATTAGGCCTTTTGGTTTTAATTTATAAAATGTTTAACGTTATGTTTTGCCTTTAACGTAATAAGTAAACTTTTTTTTTTTCGTTAGAATTAATCCTTTAATTTTTTTTAGTTATAGTATTAGGTTATTTTTTGTTGGAAAAAACGTAACTTGGTTTGTAGGTAGGATTATATCGTTTTGATTTTAGTTATTATTATTTTTGTTTAGGGAGTTATGGTAGTAATTGTAGGAATTTTGTATGTCGATTATTTTAGTTATTAGGTTATTACCTTATGTCCGTATATAGCTATATAAGGGGATATGTTTATATTTTTATTAATAAATATGTTATAAGTTATTTGTGTTAATAGTAAAAGTTTTACTTAATTATTTTATTAATAATTAACGTAATTTCGAAAATATTATTCCAAGGTTTAATTTAATCGTTCCACTTAACCGTTTATTTGGGGGTAATAAATTATCGAGAACTTAAGTTTAACGCTTATTTGTTTAAAAAAGCTGGTATTAAATTTGGATGTAAAAAGTTTATCTTAATTAGAAATAATTTTTTCTGGTATTCCGTATTTATTAAGGTAATATCGGATAAATATATAAGTTAGTTGTTTTACCGTTACGGTTTTTTTAAAAGGTAAGAAATATTTATATTTGGTAAGTTTGTTAACGACTACCTAGACTTTATCGTATTCGACTTTAATAGTTAGGTCTTTCGATAAAGGAAGATTGGTAACGAAATCTTAAACTATGGTATTCCATGCCTTATTAGGAACGTCGGTAGGTTGTAATAGTTTATAAGGTTTATGGCGTATTATTTTGGCTTTGTTATAAATATTATAATTTTTGATAACCTTTTTAATTATTCGGCTTAATTTTAGGAAATCGTATTTTTTTTATAGCCGTCGGGTAATCTTGAAGATTTCTTAATATTTATGTAATAGGTTTTTGTGGAATTTTTTTATAAATTGTTTTTGTTAGTTCCTGGGAACATAAATTTTGTTATGGTATAATAGCTGGTTTTTTAGTTGTTTTTTTAATTATTAAATCTTTTTTTTTATTTATGTCGTAGGAATTTTGAAACTTTGTTAAAAGTTTTAGGGTTGGTTTTTTTAGGATTTCGTACAGCTGTATAGTACCATCTTTATTGTATTATAGCATCTGTATACTTCGTTTGGGAACTTTGGGATTATAGTCGCTTTTGCGATTAAGAATATCCGTTTAAAAGTTTTTTTTTTTTTTTGATATGATATATTTTAAAGTTAAATTTTAATAGGAAAATTATTTAAGTTTCGTATCGTTTATTTAGTTTTTGAGTTTTCATAAATCGAATAAGGTTTTTATGATTAAAGTAAATATTAAACGGTTTTTTGGTTCCGTTAAGAAAGGGCTTTTATTCCTTAAAAGCGTTAATAATTGTTAATAGTTTTTTGTCGTAAATTGGATATTTAAGTTTTATATTTCGGAATATTTTCGAATAGTAGGTTATTGGGTATTATTTGTTGTTATCTTTTTATTATTTTAGGACGGTATTTAGTGCGTAATCCGAGGCGTTTGTTTTTAGGCGATTTTTTTTGTTTACGTTAGGTAGTTTTATTATGGGTTTATTAGTAATTACGTTTTTTAAAATTTGGAATGCCTTTTTTATATTTTTTGGGAGTTTAAACTTCTTATTTACGTACTTTTTAGTGGTAAGTTTCGTTAATGGTTTAATTATGTTTCCGTATTTCTTGATTAAGCTTCGTACGTATTTTGTAAATCTTAAGATTTGTCGGATATCGGTAACGGTTACTTTGTTAGGGATGGGCCAGTTTTTGATTGCTTTTATTTTAAAGCGTTGAATTTAAATTTGGCCGGGGGTGAGTATATATCCTAGAAAGTTTAGCTTTTGTGTGTGCCATACGTTTTTGGCTGGGTTAATTCGGATGTTCGCCTTATTTAAAGTTTGGAGTATTTGAGCTATATGTTGTTTATGTTTTTCCAGAATTTCGGAGTAGATGAGAATATCGTTGAGGTAAACGAATACGAACTTATTTAGGAATTTTCGTAAAGTGGTTATAATTAGGCGTTAAAAACTGACGGGAGTATTGGTAAGTTCCATAGGTATTATTCGGTATTTATAAAGTTTATGTATCGTTTTAAATGTTGTTTTCCATTTTTTTGGGGGTTATTCGGATATAATAATAACCGTTTCGAAAATTAAGTATAATAAATTACTTAATTTTATTAGCATTTTCTTTTAATATGTTTATAAGGGTTAAAAGGTATTTATTTTTGATCGTAATATCGTTTAGCTGTTTATAGTTAATAATTTTTCTGAAAATTAGGTTTTCGTTTTCGTTAATTTTTTGCTTTCCGTTTTTGGTTTTTGGTATTATAAGGACGGGGTATTTAGTAGGAAAGTTAAAAGGTTGGATATATTTTTTTTAAATCGAGTTAAATAATTTTTTATAAACCTTTTAATTTGTTAAGGTTTATATGGTAAATTTTGTAAAGTTTAGAATAATGTCCTTCCTTAATAGGTATCTAATAGTTTTATTAATTATGTGGTAGTAACTTATGGTTTTTTTTATCCTTAAATAGTTTTTTAAATTTTCGATATTTAGGTAATACCGTTTCGGTTTAATCTGGCACTTGTATTTCTTTAATGATATAACAGATCTTCTGTTCGTTTTTTTAGGTGGTTTTTTGTTACCTTTTTAGGAAAGTGTTTAATGTTTTTAGTTGATATGTGGATTGTTAGTTTTGAGCTATCGCATTTCCAAAATGATGTCATGTTTAGAGATATCGGCAATGTTTAATAAAATTTGTTTTTAATATTTTTAAATTTAAACGGGAAGTTTTTTAGTTTTTTGCAGAATTTGTCCGTTTTTATATTTGGATAGGTTTCCGTTTACCGTACGTAATTTGTAGGATTTTAATTTATATCTTTAAGGAACTTAAAATTTTTTTGCCGCCGCGGGAAAGATAAAGTTACTTTCGGCTTTTAAGTTAATTATGGCTTTAAATATGCTGTTTTTGTATTAAAGTAAAATTTCGATTTGGTTATGTAATTCTTTTGCTACCTTATATAAGGTTTTATAGATTGAGGTTTTTCGATGCCTTATTTTCGAGGGCCTTTGGCGTTTTTTGACTTGTGATAGTGTTTAGCCTGAGAAAGTTTTTATTCGTACGTTTTTCGAATAGCGTGTTTGGTATATTAATCGTTTTTGTATTTGAATTATGTTTTTTTGCCATATTTGCATTCGGAAATGATTATTTTTTTCGGGCTTAATTTTTGATTTTGTATTTTTCGAATTATCGGATTAAAAGTATAAATTTTCGAAGGAAGTATTCCTATATTTAGGAGTTCGTATTGGATGTAAAATATCGGGGAATAATATAAATATCCTTACGATATAACCTTTTAGTTTTGTTTTAATTCGGGATGTAGGTAATAAGATTTAAGGTATTTTGGCTATCGGGAAATTTTTATGCATTTATATTCGTTATTTAGTTTTATAAGTATTTTTTCGTTTTATTTAAGTTAAAAGTCGTTATTTTTTTGGCTTTAAAATATACGAAATAATTGTCGACGTAATAAACGGTAAAATGTAACGATTTATGCTGGTTTTTTTATAGTTTAATGTGTACCGTATATTCGGGAAACTTGTAAAATTCCGGGGATAACTGTTTATAATTGCTAACGTCGGGTCGGAATTAACCGTTTTTATCGTACATTTTATATTAAGATATATTAAGATGGTAAAAATATTTTAGTTTTATGGCTATTTTAAAGGTTATTTATCCGGGATAATACTTATAAGCTTTAGCTTTAAAGTTTTGGTAAATGGGGTAATTTTTATATTTTAAGATGTCGTTTTGGATTTAAGTAATGGTGGTAATAATAAATTCAGATTAAAGGGAAATCGAGTTAATTTTATTTTAAATTTTCTTTTTATTATCGGTTTTTTGTTTAGCCGTTTTGGCTTTTTTTTAGGGTTAAGGAAATTTTTTTTTTTGGAGTTCCTTTTTATAAGGAAGCGATATTCGTTTTTGAAATGCCTTTTTTTGTTATAGTTAAAATATTCTATATTGGACTTGTTTTTCTGGGGTTCCTTCGAAATAATGCTTGCTTTTTTTTAAGGTTTGCCTTTATTTTTCTTAATTCGGCTATTAAAGCTTTTATCGTTATTTCGTTTATTGGTTTCTTTTTTTTAAGCTACCGATTAAAGGTACGTCGGTTAACGATAATTACTTTATCGGTATATTTTTTAAAGGATCTTGTTTTGGGTATTATGTATATTTCGTCCTTAACTTGCGGTTTTAAGCCGTCGTAGAAGGGGTAAAATAATGCGCTTTTTAATAAATTGAAAATTGCGGCTAGGCGGTTAAATTCCGTCGTATATTTTGTTGCTAACTTGGTTTGGTAAAGGAGGTATAATTATTTTATTACGTATTGTTTTTTGTTTGGGTTTTTAAATATAATTCGTATTCGGTTTTCGAAATATTGGTAATTACTAAAGATATAATTGGTAATATTTAAAGATTCCTTAAGGTAATTTTCTAGGTAGTTTTTTATAATAAGTTCGAACTATAGGAGAATTCGTCCAGTAAGCAGTTGGGAGATGGTTATTATTTTTTAATAGTTCTTTGTTAAAAAGCTTTAGTAAAACTTAAGGTAAGTTTTAGCTTGGATAAGGAATTTTTTTATATTTGTAGTTCCATTATAAGGCTTCGGGGTAATTAGTTTGTAACCTTTAATTTTCGGTATTTCGTGGTAGTTAGGGGGTGGGATAGTGGTTTCGCGGTACCGATTAAGGCCGAATAATGGGGGTGCTGGGGTTTTTTCCTTTATTTTTCGGGTAGGTTAAGTTATCCTTTTTTTGGGAGGTTAAGGTTTCTTTTTTTTATCTTTTTTTAAGGCTTGGATTTTGCGTAATAAAATCTCCATTTTTTCTTTAGGAAAAAGTTTTTTTTCCTTTCCTTTTGGGCCTTAAGGTTTCTGGATTATTAACTTTTCTTCCTTTTTCGAATTCCTTTAAATTTTAATAATATCCTTTAAAGCCGGGGTTGGCTGTTAGGTCTGGAAAAAAGAAAGTTTTTTTTTGTTACGGATTATAGGAAGCATAATATTATTAATTAATTAAAAAACTTTTTTAATAAGGGGTAAATTATTTAATTTAGTTATTAATTCTTTATTAGCTTATAACGGGGATTAGGTATATTATTTGTTTTTTAAACGTCGTTTTATGATATCGTCTTTACTAAGTTTAGGAAAGTTTATGCTTAATTGGGTTTGGAATTATCCGTCGGTTATTAATTAAGGAGTTATCAAAATATAATAAACTTGTTATATATTTACCTGGAAGTATAAGTAATATCCGAAATAAGGTTTTAATTTGTAGATAATAATAAGGTAAGGAATGATTTATTAGGGGTTTGTTCGTTAAAAAGATTTAAAGATTTTTCCCTTACTTAAAAAACGGTGCAGTTACTTTTAGTTAAAAGCTTAAATTAATAGCTAAGGAGCGAAATTAAATAAGTACCATTTATAAAAGAAACCGAATTCTATATATCTATTTATTTCTAAGTAAGTATGTCGTAGATCTGTTGGATCTGCCAGATCATATAGATCATTCTGATCTATGTGATCTATTAGATCGACTAGATCACTCTTATTGTTACGTGACCTCGTCCGCGGGGTTGGCCAGCTCCGAGAGCCAAGCCTCAAGCCCAGGTCCCACTAGAGATCCGTAACAGTTATATATCCAATTATTTTCCAATAAGTATGTCGTAAATCTATATAATTTATATAATCTAGTCTTAAATTACTTAAATCACCTAGATTACTTAAGGGCTAAGCCCCTTAGCCGACCTTTAGCCGTAGCGCATTTCCGCGTTAGGCCTTATAGGTAAGACCTTAGGATAAAAACATTATTTTCGTAATACTATTTCCCCTTTCCAAGGATCTTTGTCCTAAAGATAAAAATAGTAAGTCGTCTCCTTTTTCTAAACCTACTTCTGGACTTGGTTATCCTTTACCATATCGGGCCGTATTAAGAAACAGAAAAGAAAGCTTCGTTTAAACCAGCGCGATTTTTAAAATAATCGTGCTAACTTAATTAAAAAATTTGGTATTAAGGCTTTTCCGTATTCTCATTATGTTCGATTTAGCGAAGCCGAATGTTTTTACGCCTTAAAGTACCCAAGTTATAATAATTACATTTGTTATTAACGTTTTTCCTGCAACGTTTTAACCATAAACTTTTTAAAAAAAATGAACGAAACATAGGAACGTTTTTAAAAAAAGTAACGGGAGGTTAAGGATAGTTTCTTGGCGTACCAAGAAGTAACGGAAAAGGAACTGGACAAGTTAAGACGTTACCAAAATGAAAAATCGAAGAAGTTTATTAGAAAATTAAAACGCTTACGTCTTTAACAAGATCTCCTTAAGAAACGGGCATTAAAAATGTTAAAAAAAGGTCTAAAGTTGGATTAATTGGAAAAACGGGAAAAAATAAAAGAAAAAAAGCGACAGATGGAAGTAAAATAAGCATAGCTTGCTTCCAAGATAGATGTTATAACAGAGGCGTTTACTTTCTTCGATTAAAACGCCGTAAGGTTGGATTTAAGTAGGGAACCTTTGTCGTCTGCGACCTTGGCTGCGTTGAAAACGGTCGGTCAGGATTTTGCCGGTAGAACGTCTTAATTAGGTCCATCGTATTCGTTAGGTAATTAAATGGTTCCTAAGTATTTTTTTCGTATAAGTATCCTTTTTATTTAACTAAGTATTAAATCTTATTTTTAACCATTTTAAAATCCAGTATTTTTTCGATTTCGTACTTATTATCATTTTTTTCGATTTTCAGATTTGTCTTTAACGGGGCGTTTTTAGGTATTAGTTTAAGTAAGGAAATATGGAAAATAAGGTATATTTTTATTATTTTGGGTAATAATAGTCGATAGTTAGTTTTAGAAATAATTTTATTAACTTTAAACGGGCCAAGTTTTTTAAAATTAAACTTATCGCTAGGCCTTTTGGTTTTAATTTATAAGATATTTAACGTTACGTTTTGTTTTTAACGTAATAAATAAACCTTATTTCCTTTTATTAAAATTAATTTTTTTATTCTTTTTTTATTATAATACTAGGCTATTTTTTACTAAAAAAACGCAATTCAGTTTATAAGTAAGATTATATCGTTTTAATTTTAGTTATTATTATTTCTGTTCGGGAAGCTATAATAATAATTATAGGAGTTTTGTACGTCGATTGCTTTAGTCGTTAAGTTATTACCTTATATCCGTATACAGCTATATAAGGGGATATACCCATATCTTTGTTAGTAAACGTATTATAAACTATTTATATTAATAATAAAAGTTTTACCTAGTTATCTTATTAATAGTTAACGTAATTTCGAAAGTATTATTCCAAGATCTGGTTTAATCATTCCGTTTAACCGTTTGTTTAAAGGTAATAAATTATCGAAAACTTAAGTTTAACGCCTATTTGTTTAAAAAAGCTGGTACTAAACTTGGATATAAAAAGCTTATTTCGATTAAAAATGATTTTTTTTGGTACTTTATATTTATTAAGGTAATATTAAATAAATACATAAGTTAATTATTTTACCGTTATTATTCCCTTAAAAGGTAGGAAATATTTATATTTAATAAGTTTATTAATAATTACCTAAATTCCGTCGTATTCGACTCCGGTAATTAAGTTTTTAAATAAAGGAAGGTTGGTAATAAAATCCCAAGTTATAATATTCTATACCTTATTAAGAATATTGGTAAATTATAATAACCTATAGAACTTATGGCGTATTATTTTAACTTTATTATAAATATTATAATTTTTAATAACCTTTTTAATTATTCGGCGTAATTTTAAGAAGTCGTACTTTTTTTATAATCGTCGGGTGGTTTTAAAAATTCCTTAATATTTATGTAATAAATCTTCGTAAAATTTTTTAACAAATTATTCCTATTGGTTCTTAGGAATATAAATTTTGCCGTAATATAATAACTAATTTTTTAGCTATTTTTTTAGCTATTAAATTTCTTTTTTTTTATTTATATCGTAAGAACTTTAAAACTTTGTTAAAAGTTCTGGGATTAATTTTTTTAGGATTTCGCATAACCGTATAATATTATCCTTATTATATTATAATATCTGCATATTTCGTTTAGGAACCTTCGGATCATAATCGCTTTTGTAATTAAAAATATCCGCTTAAATATTTTTTTTCCTTTTAATATGATATATTTTAAAGTTAAACCTTAATAAAAAATTATTTAAGTTTCGTATCGTTTATTTAGTTTTTAAGCTTTTATAAATTAAATAAGGTTTTTATAATCGGAATAAATATTAAAAGGTTTTTTAATTTTATTAAAAAAAGGTTCTTATTTTTTAAAAACGTTAATAATTGCTAATAATTTTTTATTATAAATCGGGTATCTTAATTTTACGTTTTTAAATACTTTCGAATAATAAGTTATTAAATATTATTTATCGTTATCTTTTAGTTATTTTAAGACCGCATTTAATACGTAATCCAAGATGTTTGTTTTTAGGCGTTTTTTTTTATTTATGTTAAATAATCTTATTATGGGTTTATTAATAATTACGTCGTTTAAAATTTGAAATACTTTTTTTGCATTTTTTAAAAGTTTAAACTTTTTATTAACGTATTTTTTAATAATAAGTTTCGTTAATAGTTTAATTATATTTCCGTATCCCTTAATTAGGTTTCGTACGTATTCCGTAAATTTTAAGATTTATCGAATATTGGTAACGGTCGCTTTATTAAAAATGGGTTAGTCCTTAACTGCTTTTATCTTAAAACGTTAAATCTGAATTTGGTTAAAAATAAATATATATCCTAAAAAGTTTAATTTCTATATATGCTATACGTTTTTAGCTGAGTTAATTCGGATATTTACCTTATTTAAAGTTTAAAATACTTAAGCCATATGCTATTTATACTTTTCCAAAATTTCGGAGTAAATAAGAATATCGTCGAGGTAAACGAATACGAACTTATTTAAAAATTTTCGTAAAGTAATTATAATTAAGCGTTAGAAACTGGCGGGAATATTGGTAAATTTTATAGGTATTATTCGGTACTTGTAAAGTCCGTATATCGTTTTAAATATCGTTTTTTATTCTTTTCCTTAGGCTATTTTAATACGGTAATAACCGTTTCGAAAATGAAATATAATAAACCATTTAACTTTATTAGCGTTTTTTTTAATATGTTTATAAAGGTTAAAGGGTATTTATTTTTAATCGTAATATTGTTTAGCTGTTTATAATTAATAATTTTTCTAAAAACTAGGTTTCCATTTTTATTAACTTTTTGTTTTCCATTTTTAATTTTTGGTACCATAAGGACGGGGTATCCGGTAGGAAAGTTAAAAGGTCGAATATATTCTTTTTTTAGATTAAGTTAAATGGTTTTCTATAAGGTTTTTAACTTTTTAAGGTTTATATAATAAATTTTATAAAGTTTAAGATAATGTTTTTTTTTAATAAATATCCGATGGTCTTATTAACCATATAATGGTAACTCGTAATTTTTTTTATCCTTAAATAATTTTTTAAATTTTCGATACTTAAGTAATACTATTTCGGCTTAATCTGGTACTTATATTTCTCTGATAACGTAATAAATCTCCTGTTCGGTTTTTTTAAGTAATTTTTTATTATTTTCCTAAGAAAGTATTTAATGTTTTCAGTTAATATATGGATTATTAATCCTAAACCATGGTATTCCTAAAATGATGTCGTATCCGGAAATGTTGGTAATATCCAGCGAAATTCGTTCTTAATATCCTTAAATCCAAACGGGAAGTTTTTCCGTTTTTCGTAAAACTCGTCCGTTTTTATATTTAAATAGGTTTCCGTTTACCGTACGTAATTTATAAAACTTTAATTTATATCTTTAAAAAACTTGATATTTTTTTGCCGCTACGGGAAAGATAAAGTTGCTTTTGGTTTTTAAGTTAATTATAACTTTAAATATGTTATTTTTATATTAAAGTAAAATTTCGATCTGGTTACGTAATCCCTTTGTTACCTTATATAAGGTTTTATAAGTTAAAACTTTTTAATACTTTATTTTCGAAGGTTTTTGGCGTTTTTTGATTTATAATAATGTTTAACCTGAAAAAGTCTTTATTCGCGCGCCTTTTAAATAGCGTATTTAATATATTAATCGTTTTTGTATTTATATTACTTCTTTTTGCCAAACTGACATTCGAAGGTAATTATCTTTTTCGGGCTTAACCTTTAGTTTTGCATTTTTTAAGGTATAAGGTTAAAAATATGATTTTTCGAAAAAGGTATTTTAATATTTAGGAGTTCGTATTGGATATAAAGCATTGGGGAGTAACATAAGCATTTTTATAATATGGCTTTTTAATTCCGTTTTAATTCGGGATGTAAGTAATAAAATCTGGGGTATTTTGGCTATCGGGGAGTTTTTATATATTTATATTTGTTATTTAGTTCTGTAAGTATCTTTTCGTTTTATCCAGGTTAAAAGTTATTATTTTTTTTAGCTTTAAAATATATAAGACAATCGTCGATGTAACAAGCGGTAAAGTGTAATAACTTATGTTGGTTTCTTCGGGATTTAGTATATACCGTGCATTCGGGGAGCTTACAAAGCTTTAGGGATAATTATCCGTGGTTGCTAACGTCGGGTCGAAACTGACCATTTTCGTTATGTATTTTATATTAAGATATATTAAAATAGCAAAAGTATCCTAATTTTATGGCTATCCTGGAAGCTGTTTATCCGGAGTAATACTTACAGGCTTTAACCTTAAAGTCCTGGCAAATAGAGTAATTTTCGTACTTTAGGATGTCGTTCTGGATTTAAATAATAATGGCAATAGTAAATTTTGGCTGAAAGGAAATTAAGTTAATTTTATTCTCTTTTTTTTTATCTTATTATCGGTTTTTTGTTTAGCCGCTTTAGCTTTTTTTTAGGGTTAAAAAATCCTTCCCTTTTTAAAGTTCTTTTTTGCGGGAAAGCGACATTCGTTTTTAAAATACCCTTTTTTGCCATAATTAAAATATTCGATATTAAACTGATTTTTCTGGGGTTTTTTTAAAATAGTACTTATTTCCTTTTAATGTTTGCCCTTATTTTTTTTAGTTCGACTGTTAAAGCTTTTATCGTTATTTCGTTTGTTGGTTCCTTTTTTTTTAAGGTACCGATTAAAAATACGTCGATTAATAATAATTATTTTGTCGGTATATTCCTTAAAGGATCCTATTTTAGGTATTATATATATTTCGTTCTTAATTTGCGGTTTTAAGCCATCGTAGAAAAGGTAAAATAACGCGCTTTTTGGTAAATTGGAAATTGCGGTTAAGCGGTTAAATTCCGGCGTATATTTTGCGGCTAACTTAGTTTAGTAAAAAAAATATAATTATTTTATCGCGTATTATTTTTTATTTAGGTTTTTAAATATAACTTGTATTTAGTTTTTAAAGTATCGGTAATCGTTAAAAATGTAATTAATAATATTTAAAGATTTCTTAAGGTAATTTTTTAGGTAATCCTTTATAATAGGTTCGAACCATAGGAAAATTCGTTTAATAAATAATTAAAAAATAGCTATTATTTTCTAATAATCCTTTATTAAGGAGCTTTAGTAGAACTTAAGATAAATCCTAGCTTAAACGAAGAATTTTTCCATATCTATAATTCCGTTATAAGGTTTCGGGGTAATTAGCTTATAACTTTTAATTTCCGGCATTCCGTGATAGCTAGGGGGTAGGATAATAATTTCGCTGTATCGATTAAGGCCGAATAATAAGGGTGTTAAGGTTTTCTTTTTTATTTTTCGGGTAAGTTAAGCCATACTTTTTTTGGTAAGTTGGGGTCTTTCTTTTTTGTTTTTTTCCAGGGTTTGGATTTTACGTAACAAAATTTTCATTTTCTTTTCAGGAAAAAGCTTTTTTTCCTTTCCTTTCGGGTTTTAAGGTTCCTAAATTATTAACTTTTTTTCCTTTTCCGAATTTCCTTAAACCTTAATAATATTTTTTGGAGCCGGGGTTAACTATTAGGTTTAAAAAGAAAAGGGTTTTTTTTTATTACGGGTTATAAAAAATATAATATTATTAATTAATTAAAGAACTTTTTTAATAAAGGATAAATTATCTAATTTAGTTATTAATCCTTTATTAATTCGTAACGGAAATCGGATATATTATTTAATTTTTAAACGTCGTTTTATAATATCGTTTTTATTACGTTTAGAAAAGCTTATACCTAATTAGGCTTAAAATTATCCGTCGGCTATTAATTAAGAAATTATTAAAATATAACGAACCTGTTATATATTTACCTGGAAGTATAAGCAATATCCAAAATAAGGTCTTAATTTGCAGGTAATAATAAAGCGAAAAATAATTTATTAAGGGTTTATTCGTTAAAGAAATTTAAAAACTTTTTTTTAATTAAAAAATGGTATAATTGCCTTTAGTTAAAAGCTTAAATTAATAATTAAGGAGCAAAATTAAATAGGTGCTATTTATATGGGAGACCGGTTCGTTATATATCTAATTATCTTCCAATAAGTATGTCGTAAATCTATGTGATCTATATGATCTAGTCCCAGATCACCTAGATCACCTAGATCACTTGAGGGCCAAGCCCCTTGGCCGACCTTTAGCCGTAACGCATTCCCGCGCTAGGCCTTATAGGTAAGACCTTGGGATGAGAACACTGTTCTCGTAACACGTTTTCCCGTTAACTTCCGCCGGTTTTATTTTTTCCCCGCTTACGAAAACCCCCAGAAATATCCGTAAAGTAACAAAATAAGGGCGGTATTTGTAAAGAAAGATTAAAAATTATTAAAGTAGTTCGCCGATAAGAATGGTTAAATCGGTTAATCTTTTAACTAAAAGTAATTTATTACTTTTGTACGAAATCGCTTTTTTTCGGGAAAAAATTGCCTAATTGCGCAAAACGAATCATATCTTAAGCGAACGTCGGAAAATTAAAAATAAACGTTTTTTAAAAAAAAGGTACATTTATTATATAAAAAAGATAAGCTTTTTTAGCCGAAAAAGAAAAAAGTAGTAAAAAAACGCAATTAATAACGGCTGAAGGTAGTCGTCGTAAGAAAGTTAAAACGAAAAAACGGAAATGTGGCGTTTGCGGCAAGCCCGGATATAATGCGCGTATTTATGAAGAAGCTGTAAATACGTTTAGCGATAAAGAATCCGACTAATTAAATTGATTTGATACGTTATAGTTGCTTAATTTGAGTTTGTTATTACGAGGTGCAAAAAACCATCTAGATTACTTGTCCATCCAGATTACTTATCTGTGACGTTATGAAATAATTCATCGACTTATAAACATAACGTACGACACAAGCTCACCGCTCACACAAGCTCACCGCTCGTCACGTGTTTACCACTTGAAGGCCTAACTCCGATAATTTATAACTTTACTAAATCTTAATAGAATTTGATGCAACTTTGTATATGTCTTTCTAACTATATAATCTAGCTAAAGATTAAATCGCAGAAATTCCGAAGGAGTTATAGCTAAGACATGAACTTTTAGCTTTTAAATTTAATCACTTTTAAATTATCTCGGTTTAAATTAACCCGGAATTTCTGTAATTTATATTTTAGCTAGATTATATCCTTAAAAAGACATATACAAAGTTGTATTAAATTCTATAAAGATTTAATGAAGTTATAAATTATCGGAGTTAGGCCTTTAAGTTATAAACATGTGACGAGCGGTGAGCTTGTGTCGTACGTTATAACAAATATAAAAAGTAAAATAAAAATTAAATAATTAAAACCAGGTTTTAAATATAAAAGAATAAATTAATATTAAAAGTTCGTTATTATTTTTATTATTTAACGGTTGAAATTACGATTTTTAATATTATAAATTTAAAATAAAGTTTATATATTAAGTAAAATCTATTTATATTATCTTTTAATATATAACTTATTTATTTATATTTCGTTAATAATATTTATAGTTTACGTTTAAAATAACTAATACTTTACTTAATACCATAAAGTATATATTATAAATTTTATAAAATAATCTTATTCGATATTAAATTTATTTAATAGTTTAAATTTTTAACTAAATATTATTTAATATGTAACTTTAAATAATAACTAATTATATAAAAGTATTAATACTTATATTTATATTAA
The DNA here is from genome assembly GCA_004154915.1 of Monosporascus ibericus. Taxonomy (NCBI): domain Eukaryota; kingdom Fungi; phylum Ascomycota; class Sordariomycetes; order Xylariales; genus Monosporascus; species Monosporascus ibericus. The sequence continues at coordinate 110,695 of QJNU01000115.1, read as the reverse complement.
TTAGTATATAATTAAACGAATTTCAGGAAGTTAAAAATTCTTTAAATATATGCTATGTAAACTTTAACATTAATTTTAATTACATAAAAAAAATACGGAAAACGAAATAAAATAAAATAAAAAGAATAAATTATTTGTTAAGCTTATATTATAATATATAAGAAATCTATTAACTTTTTAATATTTAACTAGTTTAATTAATTATAATCCGTTATAAATAACGGATTTTAAAATATATGTATTATAAGTTTAATAGTAAATTAAAATCAATATTAAGAGTTAAATACGAGATAAAATTTAAAAAATAATTATTAAAGTTATATTTTAAGTTATAATATACCGCTTTATATATAATTTAGAATTTTCCAAGCTATATTTAATTTTATAACAATTTATAAATTTAAACCGTAAACTTTATTTAAATTTTACTTAAATTAAAATATAAAATACATATTATATTAAACCGTATTTAACAGAATAATTTTGGTTTTAAATTTTAATATAATGTTTTATAAAAACTTGTTAGAACCTTATATTATTTTTATTTAATCCTTTTATAATATGTAATGTTTCATATATTTATATAATATTTTACGTTAAATAAGTGGATAAATGATTTTATAAATAACTTATAATATAAAGTATATACTAATCTTTTTAATATAAAGAGTCGTTTTATTATATGTATTTTTATTAATTAATTATTAATTTTTATATATCGCGTGTTTAGGTGGAATCTGCTATTCATTGTTAGGGTAATTCATTATATGGGGTCCGAGGTTAAAATGTTAGTGTCCCCACCCACTTCCTGAATTTACCCACTTCTTAAATCGGTCCACAATACTAAATACGAAGATATCACTAATAACACTCTTTAATATCTTAATAAAAACGGTAACGTAATACACAAGCTCGCGGCGCATACAAGCTCGCGGCGCGTTTTTTGGCACCTCGCAATAACTAATCCAAATAACTCAACCATAACAGATCCAATTGATTCAATCGACGGTATTCTTTTTCGCTGACTATATATATAGCTTTGGAACAAATACACGCATTATATTAAGGCTTGTTGCGGACGTTATATTGTTATTTTTTCTTGCCAACCTATATGCGATAACTACTTCCAATAGCTATTAACAGCATTTCTTTTACTACCACCTTTCTGCCGACCGAAAAAACGTATTTATCCAGCATAGTAAATGTTCTTTTTTAGTACAAACGTTTGTTTTAACCATTTAACTACGTAGGGTTAAATTGTTGTTCCAACAAGTCCTGTAATACCGCAACGCGCCCCCCGACGGGCCCCCTTACGCGCCCTAACAAGCCCTACAGCCTTACCCCGCAACCTTGCAACGCGTCTTTTAACAAGCCCTATTACCCTCCATTTTGCGAATATCTTTCACGTATTAAAGCCGTACAAAAAACGCTCGCGTATACGGGTTGGAAATTCGGTCGGTAATCGTATTTCTGTCGGTCGGCTTTAGGTCGTACGAAATGGGGGTAATATTAACTTAAACGCGTTAATGGTTGGTCGGTCGCGTACAGGTTGGCAGGAAGGAATGGCAATATAACGTCCGCAACAAATCTTGATATAATACGTACATTTGTCCAAAAGCTATATATATAGTCAGCGAAAAAGAATACCGTCGATTAAATCAATTAGATCTGTTATGGTTGAGTTATTTGGATTAGTTGTTGCGAGGTGCCAAAAAACGCGCCGCGAGCTTGTGTGCGCCGTGAGCTTGTGTGGTACGTTATATTTTTACTTTATTTTAATTGCTATTAAAATAACATATTTTTTATTAATCTTTAATTTTTTTAATAGCTCTTTTTAAGAAAAGTTTCGAGTACTATTATTTATATCTTTTTATAAAAGCTTTAATAGCTTTTTTAACTTTTTTAATTTAATTAATTATTAAAAATATATTATTAAGGCCTTTAGTTACTATAGTACGCCTTTAGGACTTTAAAAAAATTAATTTCTTTTTTAAGTTCTTATTATTATAATATAAAAAGACGATTTTAATAAACTTAAAGTAAAACTTTTTAAAGGTTTTTTTAAATAAAACGCGAATATTACAAAAAATATCGATTTTTTACGAATTAATAGTTTAAAATTAATTCGAACCGTTTTTACTTTTTTTAAACGTATACTATATTATAAATCACCTGTTATAAATAATTTATCGTTATTAATTTCGGGGCTTGTTTACGTAAGAATTTTTTAAATTATTTTCGAGTTTTAAAATAGTTTATTCGCATTAAATAGCGAAATATGTTGCGTAGCCACTGCACCCAAAGACTGTATTAATAAGTGCGCACTTATTATACTACTTATCTGACATACCCCCTTAGTTGTTGGCGCCGGTACTCTGGAAGCAACAGCTGGTTCAGTCATAGTGCAAGATCGTCATTTACGCCCAGTATTATAATTGCTCTTTCTACGACTCGAACTCCAATCTTTGAATAGGTGGTCAGATGCAGGGCCGCATTTGCATGCGCGCTAATTAGCTGCGACGGTAGAACTTGTCACGGCCAGTACCTGATATAGCATGATAGCTAGCTTATCGGCGCTATGGACGAAGATTCTAAGCTGAAGAAAAGAAAGAAAGAAAGACAGAACCGCAAAATGTGTGAAGATCTACAAATACCCTTACTCCATGTATGGCAGGTGGCTAGTTCATATAGTAGCTGTCAGCCCCATGTAACGGTTGCCAGCCTCACGTCTTAATCTTAATAGCTACCGTTATATTACCCCCTCCTAAAAACTTATATACGATTAAAAAAAGTGTACAAATCTTTATCAGTTACAGGTATCGTTTTTTCCTTGTCGGTCCGGTTTCTGCCTTCTCGGCCTTATTATCGTCGGGATGGTTTTCGTCAATCTCGTCGGTGGCCGCCGCGCGTATCCATTCCTATAAACGAACCGGTAATCCGGATACTTCGGGATATTCCGTATGGAACCGTTTTACTACAATCGGGGCGTTTTTAAAATTGACTGCCGAATACCATATTTCGTCGGTATCACAACCTTTTCATTTGGCCTGATATTATAATTCTTTATGGCGCCCGTTAAATCTTGCTTATTTAATCTGTTTTACCTCGAACTTTGGTTTACCGTTAATTTTTTCAGGTAACGGTAATATTTAGGTTTATTAAAATAACGGGTTATCGTCGGTTTTGCGTAATCGGTCGGCGTAAAATAAGTTGGTTATTTTGTAATTCGGCGGCAGGTTAAAAACGAAACTATATCCGCGTTTTTTCAAAATCTTAAAAGGTTTTACTTATTACAAGTTTAAACGGGTAATCGGTATTTACGTTACGAAGCCCTTTTTACGGAGGAAAACTTTGTCGCCAATCTTAAAATTAGTTAAGCGGCGTTTTTTGTTAGCTTACGTTTTTTAACGCCTTTACGTTTTTAATACGGCTTTTTTTATAAGCGTTTGGACGTTTTTAATCCGTTTAACGATTATTAACGTCCGTTAAGCTGGTTCGGTTTTTACTTTTATTATATCTAAATCCAGCGAAAATGGGTTTTGGATATCCTTATTTAACATAATTTTTAACGGAACTATATCGATCGACGAATGCCATAATAAATTATACGCAAAGTTTAATACCGGTATATATATATTCCAATTATCTTAATATTTATCGATATAAAAGTATAAACGTTAATTTAACTTTTAATTTATAAATTTAACAACCTTTTAAATCTGCGGATATAAAGCGCTTCCGTAACGATATTTTATACCGGTAAATTCGTTTAATTTTAATAAAAATTAAAAAATAAATTATTTTATATTATTATTAATTTAAATAGTAGATATTTTAAAAAAACGATATAAATATCGATAATATCGGCTAACCAGGGTTTCGGCGGTATTAATCTTTTTACTTAATAAAGTTACCATAATCCTGCTAAACTTATCGATAAACGTCCATATATAGTCATAACTGTAGCAATCCTTTGGCATATTTTTTCCGTCGACGACAACGTAATCCTAAACATTATTTAGAATAAGGAAAAGGTAAAGGAATTCCGGAATTTTATTTTAAAGCATTTTGTTTTAACGGCAATCGTAACAATTCCGGATATATTATCGGATATCTTACTTAAGCCGGGGCCAGATATATTTCCGTATTAATATTTTAATTACTTTATTTTAATTAAAATACGCGAATATTTTAAATACATAAACCTTACGGATAAATACGGTACGAAGGAAAATGCGGCCGTCAGTTATTTTTTCGGGTATTACTAATTTACCATCTTTTTTACCTAAGCTTTATACCTCGTTTTCGCGATAAATAAGGTCGACCAAGTTAATATCTTACGGAATATTTTCGATTCGTACCTTAATTAATATCCCGTCGGTAATAACGATAAAAAAGTTTAATCGTTTTAGCAAAATTAAAGCTTAAATCCTTTCCTTTTTTTTTCGGGCTTTAACGGTAAATAAATCGACCGTTTTTCGTAATAAGGCATCCGCGGCAACATTTTCTTTACTAGATTAATATTAAAAGGTAATGTCGAAATTAAAAAGGAAATCGGCCTATCGGATTTGGCGCGTAAAAAGAACGCGTTTGCTTATAAAGTATAATAAGGCCTAATAATCGGTTATAACGAAAAATTTTTATCCTTAAAATTTAAAGTAATAATATTTAAAGGTCTGGACCATAATAAGTAGCTTTCGGTCCTAAATAAAATACGTTTTTTTTATTAAGGTTATAATTTTCGAAAAATATCTTACGGGCTTTTATTTGTTATTTTTTTATTATTGCCAAATAATACCCTTAATTACGTTACGGGATGCGTCCGTCTTTACTTTAATTAATCAACCAAGTCGAAAAAATAAAACGGTTCAGTTTTATTTTTTCGAAAACCTATTTTTATTCGGGTTTTATTACGAAAAAAACGTCTTTTTTTAATAAATAGTTTAATAATTCGGTTATACCGTTTTCGTAATAACAAAATATTCGTATATAATTATAAAATCCTATAAATAAACGGATTACGGTATAGCTATTAAAGTTTTCGAACTTTTACCTTTAAATTATTTTAATTTTAGCTAAGTTGATAAAAATACTTACGCTTATTTTTATAATAACATTAAAATAATTAACCTTTTTAACGTTAAACCGGGACTTTTTAATATCTCCTTAAAAGTTGGCTTTATATAACCGGTAAATAACTTTTTTACAATATTTTTAATATTCCTTTTTAAAGCCGGAATAAATTAATACGTTATCGGCGTAAGTATTTACGTAATTATTAAGTAATTTATACAGTTAAGTATTAATAAACGATTACCATTAGATAAAACTTATTTTAAGTTTAAATAAAAATACTTTTTATTAAAACGTTTTTTAACGGGTTTTAAATACCGTTAAGTATTCCGATTTAACGGTAATACGAAATTTATAAAACGCCTAAATAATATTAATTTTAGCAAAACGTTTAACGTTTTAATAGTTAAATATAATACCGTTAAATAAAAAGGCCGAAATAAGGTAATTTTTTAAATATTAATTTTTTTAACGATAATCGATATAAAACCGGCGTTTTAACGAATATAATTTTAGGGCAAATAATATTAAGGCGGCGTTTTTTCGTATATACGGTTTAATAAAATCCATCTTTAATAATTTATTTATCACTTTTTTCTTTAACGGAAAGTATTAAACGGACGTCCGGTAGGTTAAGGATTTAAAAATAGGTATCAACCGGTCGAATTCTAGAATTACGTTATAACCGGGTCGGAAATCCGGGAAAATATTAGCTTCTTTTTTCGAAAAAAACCTTTCCAAGTAAGCGAAAGGTTTTAAAAGAAATTCCCGGATTCGTTTCACGTATTCCGGATCTTCATTTTCGGGAAAAGGGATTTTTTAACCGTCGTACGTTTTCCGTTCTTATAAAGTAGCTATCGTTACGATATTCGATTCGTTATTTTTAAAAAAAATAACTTTTTAAGGTAACGGAAATTTACTTTATCGTTCCATACGGAAATCGATTTTTAACTTATTCGTTAACGAAACAATAATTATATCGGCCTTAATAATTTTTATAGCAAAAATAATCGGCTTAATATCGTATACGTCCGGCGTATCTTTTTTATTTAATATATCCGACGGGATAATAAATACGGGGGTTAAAATAAAATTATTATCGGGTTTTTTCCATAAACGTCGAAAGATCTGGTATTTTTTTTCGGCCTTTTTTATGATACGATCGCGGCAATTAACGTCTTTTTAAACCTCAGGGTCGACGTACCCGTCCAATAAGCATCGGGCTGGAAGTTCAATCGCCGGTAAGAATTTGGCCAAAGCTGGAAGATCGTCGGATTAAATAACATTTTTATTTTTATAATTTAATAATAAGCCGTACTTTTCCATTTAATTAAAACCGATAAAAATATCGTATTTTATATCTATAATCTGGAAAATTTAATCGGGAAAACGTCGTCCGTTAATTTCGAATATTATAATTATTTAGGCTTTTATTTAGCCGGTAAATTGCTTCCGGTAATCTTGTAATTAAATTAACTTTTCTAATTAAATAATACGAACTTATAATCGCCTTTTCGCTTACCTAATAACAAAAAGGCTAACGAAAAGTCGGGTTTATATTCCGGTATTATAAAAAGCAATAACGCGTAAACCAATCCCATTTACTTAAATTTACGTAATTTTAATAAAAGCTTTACATTTCTTAAAGTTACTTACTTCCGTTACTATTAACATAAAAAAGACCATCAAAAAGTCTTCCGACGGTTTTATTCTTTTCCCGATTTGTCGAAACTAAATAAATTCTTTATTATTTTTACCGTAATAACCCTTTTCTTATTAAAGCAGTTGCTAGCTTTATGTTCCGTTTTGCCATAATTAAAATACGTACCAGCCTTTTAATAAGCTTTTTTTTCGATTTCCGATAAGGGCTTGCCGGTATTGCTCGAAGTTTTCGGTTTGCTAGGATTATTACCCGGGCGGGGTTTTTTGTTTTTGTTTTTGTTTTTCGGTTTATTATTATCGGAGTTATATAATTAAGGCTTACGCTTTTGCTGGCGTTTTTTATAAGCAAGCTGGTTATTATAAACGGCTATAACGACGCGGTTATAAAATTTTTCGTAAATAACGTTAAAATCGTAACTATCTTTAAAAAAGCGTAAGTTAAGGTTTAAGGGAATATATTTTTATAAAATTTGCTTTTATTTATCTTCGGCGATTTTGGTCTTTTAAACGAAAGCATTAAATTCAGAAATAAAATCGTAAATATTTTAATTTTTGCCGGGCTTAAAAGCAAAAATACGAAAGATTTTTTTAATAACGAAAACTTAATTCGGGTTATGGTACGATAATTCCAGTACCTAAATTATCTCGGCTACGCAAAAAAAAGGTCGTATAATCGATCGGTATTAAATCTTAATTATTTATTCGGCCTTTTTTTCCAAAAAGCTTATTAAATAAATTATACGGATTTTTTCGTTTCGAAAAATTAATTTATTTATTTCGAACTTATTTATAATCTTACGAACTTAAGTATTAAACTTTATTTTATTACCGTTAAATTTAACGGGATTATTAACGCAAACTTTTTTTTTCGGTCATAATTAAAATTCGTACCGTTATTTCCTACGAACTTACGGAAAACGGGCTATATTACCATACCAGTAAGGCGAAACGTATTAATATTACTAAAGGCGTTATTAATTATGTTTTCCTAATAAAGATAATTAACGTTATCGAAAAAAGTAAAGGTATGCCGACTTTATCCGGCTTCCAGACGAACGATTTCGTTACGGAATTTTCGGAATTTTCCCTAAACGTCCTAATTATTATTAACCATTTCGTCGATTAGTTATCCGTCATAATCAGATTTTAAATAATTATGGTTTTAGTTTTAATCTTAATCTTAATTTTATATATCCTTTATCTTTAAGGATTCGGTTTTATTTTTCGGCACGTTATTTTTTGCCGTTTTTTCAAGGTATACGTCGTTTTTTATACTTTGGTTTAAGTTTTAAAAAAACATTTCGTTTTTTGCATTTTCGATTTTACCATTAATTAATTTAAGTTGCTTTAAACGTCGATTAACTAACGGGTAATCTTTTTTAATAAACATTTAATTTAATGCTAGTTAATCTGGGTTTAAGTTTAATACGCGTTATTTTTCGTCGTTACGTTTCGACGTAAAAAAATATGGTACCTTATTTATTAATCGCTAAGCTAATAAGAAAAAGAATAAGCTTAGAATAATATCACGGCCAGTACCTAATATAACATGATAGCTAGCTTATCGGCGCTATGGACAAAGATTTTAAGCTAAAAAAAAGAAAGAAAAAAAGACAAAACCGCAAAATGTGTAAAGATCTACAAATACCCTTACTCCATGTATGGCAGGTGGCTAGTTCATATGGCAGCTGTCAGCCCCATGTGACGGTTGCCAGCCTCACGTCTTGATCCTGATAGCTACCGTCACAGAACTCTACTTAGTGGAGCGTGTCTAAGACTCTTAATTGTTGCGTAGCCACTGTGTTATGACCCAGCGAGGCTTGGCCTCCCCAAACGGTCGGAGACTGCGGTCCTAGGAAATCGGATCACGTGACTTCTGATCACGATAGATCTAGTGATCAGGAGTGACCAAGGCCAAAGGATCATTATTGATTATAACGAACGATAATAATCAAAAAGGATTAATAAGGATCACCTTGGTTTAATAAAAAGGATATATACGCTTATTACCTCTCTTATAGTCCAGATAATACCAGCTTATAATATAATTTGGTTACCTAAATTACTTTTAACAATTTGTTATTACTAAACGTAATTATTAAATATATTATTGCTTAATTTCCCACGATATTATTACTAACATAAACCGTACGATTAGGTTTAATAATTAATTAAACCCCTTAATTGTTATACGTTATAAGCTTTTGTTTAATAATATTGTTAAACTTTAAGTAATACTATTAATATTATATTTTTTAATAAGTAATCCGCCTTTAAAAAAACCTTTTAAGTACTTAAGGATAACCCTATAGATTTCGATAACGAAAAGACTCGACTTAATCTCTCCCAGAAAAAAGCCTTACGCCGACTGGATTAACTAATTAACGCGGTTATTCAGCTTATTAACGACAAAATTAAGCTTATTAATACCCTTAAGGAGATTTGCAAGTAACTGAAAGCTTAAAAAGTTGAACTAACAAAATAAGCAAACATAAAATAACCCGATTAACCGGATCAGTTAATTTAACCAGCATAATTTGCTTAAATAACTTACGGCAAGGAATTCGGAAAAGTTTTAAAGCTTATTAAGCTTACCCCTTTCGACGGAATTACCATTAAGTTATAGCAGTTCTTTACGGAATGCCGTGCTTATTTTAAGTACTTTCTTATTAAACTTGCAACGTTTACCTTTCGAATCCAGTTTGCTGTAAAATAGTTAACCGGAAATGCAACCATTTGGTTTGAACTTACCTTTCGTAAATAAGTTACCAAATTTTTTTAATAAAAGTTTGCAAAAATTGTAGCTATTTATAACGATTACGAAAAATTCGAGGAGAAATTAAGGAAGGTATTCGGAATGGTAAATAAAAAGATTAAGGCTAAAAAGAAAATTAAAGATCTGAAGTAGAAAAAATTAGCCTTTGGATACGGTAACTCTTTTATTTAATTGGCTTTGAAAATTAATTAGGGATAAAAAGCATTAATGGCCATATATTTCGACGGCCTAAAAAAGGAAATATAAAGAAAATTATTTAAGGATGAACGCCCCGAAAAGTTGGTAAATTATATCGCTATGGTAATCAAGATCGACGATCAGCAATACGCCTAAAGGATTTAATACTTTAAGAACCGATAAAATAATAAGCTAAAATACCCCCTTAATACCAGCACTTTATAAGGAACCAATACGTCCTATGGAATAATACCAAAACCTATGGAATTAGGCGCAGTTCAATAACGCGACCCGCGTATTATTAAGTATTTTAATTATAACAAGATAAAATATAAGACCTATTAATGCAAGGCACTTAAAAAGCTACGATAAAATACCTAAATACTAATTTTTTAAGGACCTTTTCGAAATAATTAAGGAAACGATAACAAATTAATTAATATAATCAAAATCAAGAATAATTATAATCCCTTTAAGGAAATATAATAAGAACTATAAAAAGCAAAAAAGCTATTTTAAACGGCTATTTAAAAGTAACGAACCTTTATTATAAAACTTATAATAACCTAATAGCTAAAAAAGCATAACGGGTGGAAAAAGCTTTTAAAGGATAAGTTACTTTCCCGTTCCCAAAAAAAACGGCGATAACGGTACGAGTAATTAAAACTTAACGCATGGATTAAGAAGTACCAAGGTTAAAATAAAAACTTATTACCAGGATAACCAAACTAATATGGAAAACTTTACGCCATTTAATATAAGCATATTTATTACCTAAAATATATAAAAGGAAAACGGTATATTAAAACATGCTTTACGTAAATATATAACTAAGGATTTAACTTTCATAATTAAATCGGGAAAAACCTTAAGGATTAACGATAATATAAACATTTAAAAACGTTCGCTTTAAAAGATATTATTAACATTATTATAACCGTAACAAATTAACCTAAAAAAAAGAATTACCTTAATAAAAACCTTATATGCCATTACGGTTAATACGATTACAAAACAAAAAAAAATAAATCTACCAAATAATTATAAAGGTATTACTGAAAGTAATTAACAACCTGAACTTCCGCTTAACCTTTACAAATAACCCGGAAAAACAGCGAGAAATTAAATACGAAAAAAAAAAAAAAAGATAAAATAATATAACGCCCAGTTCCAAGCACGACAGAAGGAACAAAAAACCCCCAAACTAAAATACATTACCAAAAAAAACTTCTAAACGTAAGTTTTTTTATTTAAAGCTACCTTACGCCAACAGGAAAAACAGCTAAAGTAATTAAAAACCCTTAACGCATAAAATCAAAAACGCATTAAGGCGTTAAAAAATAAGTTAAAAGATAAACGCCACCTATAAGAAAGCCGTAGGATAGTAAAACCCGGAAAAGCTAATAAAAGCTTCTTAAAAAGGCTTTAAACGTAACGATAAAAGCCAAAAACGACCTTATCATCTTGTAAGTACGGATTAAAATATACTAATTTACCGCATTTGTAAACTACGGAATAACAAAAGGTAACTATATTACGCCAGATATAGTTAACCGATTTCGATTACCATGGAAGGAAAAAATGGAACTTTATATTACCAAAAACGCAAAAAGTTAGGCATTCGCTTACGATAACGGAAAGATTAACCGCAAAATTAATTACTTCGAAATCTTTATTAATAAACGAAACTAAATAGCAAATTTCGATATCGTTCTAATAAGAAACTACGACATAATCTTTGGAAAACCATAGCTATACCAATACAACCCCTTAATCGATTAAACAACTAATTAAATAAAGTTCGCTTCGCATTTATTCGATAAGAAAAAAGAATATACGAAAAGATCTTAATACTCGATCGAAAATAACGACAAATACAGGTATAAAAATACGACAAAAACCTTATTACTCATAAGAACAAAACATAAAAGAAAATAAAGGTATCATAAAAGGATACGACGTATTATTACTACCATTAAAACAAAGTTGCGAAAGATAAATAATTACCTATAATATTAACCCTTAAAGCTAGAAACCATAGCTAACGTACCTTTATAGTACCATAAATATGAACGACTGTTTCGCAAAAAACTTAAAACGAAATTACCAGAATATAGCGAATAAAATTACGAAATAGTTTTTAAAAACGGGACATCGACTAGATTTTATTTAATCTACAACCTTAATAAGACAAAACTATAAGTATTACGCGAATACCTTAAAAATAAGTTTCGGAAAGGTTACATACGACGTTTTAATTTATTAATCGGATACCTTATATTTTTCGTATTAAGGAAAAACGGAAAATTACGTTTAATTATCGATTACAGGTAATTAAACGATATTATAACCAAAAATAAAATACCGTTACCTTTAATTAACAAAATAAAAAATCGCTTTTACGAAGTTAATTAGTTTACAAGCTTAAACCTTAAAAAAGGATATAATTAAATTCGCATTAAACCAAAATACGAATAAAAAATAACCTTTAAGACAAAATACAAACTTTCTAAATACCTTATTATGCCTTTCGGATTTACGAACGTATTAGCAATTTTTTAACGGATAGTTAATTACGTATTTAGGGAATATTTAAATATCTTCGTTATTTGTTACCTCGACGACATTCTTATTTACTCGAAAAATAAAAAGGAATATATAAGATATGTTTATACAATTTTCTAAGCCCTATAAAACGTTAACCTCCTAGTTAATAATAAGAAAAACCAGTTTTATATGCAAAAAATGGAATTTTTAAAACATATTATTACCTTAGGATATATTAAAATGGACCCTAAAAAGATCGTTATAATACAAAAATAGAAAACGCCTATTATAGTTAAAAAAGTATAAACTTTTTTTAAATTTGCTAATTATTATAAAAAGTTTATTTAAAATTTTAATAACATAATTACGTTATTATTTAACCTAATAAAAAAAATTAAGTTTCTTTAAATAACGAAAACGAAAACCGCCTTTTAAAAAATTAAAAACGTAATTATTAATAAACCAATATTAATTATATATAATCCGAACCGTTTAATTAAGCTTAAAACTAACGCTTCGGATTACGCTTTAAGCGTAATAATAGGATACCGCGATAATTAAAGCTATTTATACCTTATCGCCTTTTACTTTTACAAATTAAAAAAAATAAAGTTAAATTACGCCATTCCCGATAAAAAATTTATGGTTATCGTTAAAACTTTTCGAAAATTTAGATATTACTTTAAAGGAAACTTCCATTAAGTTAAGGTATATACCGACCATAAAAACTTTACCCGTTTCATTATTACTAAAGAACTTATAAAACGATAATTACGTTACGCCGAAAAATTAACAAAATACGACTTTATTATTATTTACCAAAAAAGATTAAAAAACGGCAGGGTAAACGCATTTAATCGAAAACCAAACTTCGAAAAAAAAGTAATTAAGGTTAACCATTAAATTTTCGATATTACGTTAAAAGGATACCTGCAATTATAACAAATAATAATAATTAAAGCAACACCCCTTAATCTATACCAGAAAATCCAGAAATATAACGATAACTTACTTAAAAACCAAAAAATGAAAAAAATACAAATTCCAGAAAAATACCAGGAAATATTAGTAAAAAACATATACGAACATCAGTTATACGGATACCTAGGGATCCATAAAACTTTAAAGCAATTATAACGCACTTATTACTTCCTTAAAATAAAATTAATAATAAAAAAAATACGATAATAATGCTATATCTGCAACATAACAAAAATACGATAATATAAGCCATACGGAAAATTATAACCATTACTAATCGTAAAACGACCATAAAATTTAATTACTTTCGACTTTATCACCAAACTTCCATTTTTAAAAAATCCAGTTACAAATATATATTACGATAATATCTTCGTAATCGTTAACCGATTTACCAAATTTTCCTATTTCCTACCATATAATAAAAATATAAACGCAAAATAATTAACCTATATTTTTTTAAAACATATTTTAAGAATATACGGATTATTAACAAAAATCATTTTAAATAAAGGAATAATATTTATTTTAAAATTTTAACAAGGATTTATAACTTAATTAAGCCTAAATCACAAATTATTTAACGTATTTAAACTTTAAATAAACGGATAAACAGAAAAAACTAACCAAATATTAAAAACCTACTTACAATATTATATTAATTACAAATAAAACGATTAAGTTTAAAAGTTACCTATTACCTAACTAACTTATAATACTAATTACCACGAAAGCATTAAAATAATTTTAATAAACGCTAACTTTAATTTTATACCAAAAGTTTATAAAAATATACGTAAAGGTTTTATTAACGTTAAAATAATCCTTACATTAAAATAACTTAAACAACTATATACAAAAATAAAAACAAAACTTAAATTCGTACGTAATTAAATAAAGAAATATTATAACTAAAAAAAGTTAAAAAAACCAACCTTCCGGAAAGAAAAAATAATTTACCTAACTACCAAAAACATCCAAACTAAACGACCAAATAAAAAACTTAACTTCAAATATATCGAACCATATAAAATTATCCAAAAAATTTTAAAAAATTATTACCAATTAAAACTACCCCCTAAAATCAAATTACATCTAATCTTTTATATTTCCTTACTTAAATTAATAACGGATACCATTAAAATTAATACAGGATACAAAAAAAAAGCAAAAGAAAACATACCAACGTACGAAATAAAGAAAATCCTAAATATACGAAAAAAAAACGAACTTACCAAATACCTAATCAAATAAAAAAACTACCCAAACTCCGAAAACATTTAGGAACCTGCCAAAAACCTTATAAACGCCTAACGCCTTTTAAGGAATTTTCATTAATAACGCCGGAATTACCGGTAATAATACCTTAATTAATGCTATTAATAACGGATTAATCGGTATTTTCGATACCCGACCAATCCACCGGACCAAAAGCCTACACCAGCATAACCGCGCTAACCTCTAACCCAACCTGCTTACGTTTTTCTTATTTTTCTAATTCGTCTAACGATTAAAGGCTACGTTAAACTATAATAATACCTTTTAAACGCGCCAAAACCTTTTATTTACGCAGCCGAATTAAATAAGCTAAAGCCTTATTCATCTCCTCTTAATACTAACGCTAAATCTTTAACTAACGTCGTTAAAATTTCAAAAAACGTTTTTTTGCGAACGTTTTTTTTTCGTTCGAAACGTTAATGTTTATAACGGATATTTTATAAAAAGAAAAGCGGCACGCCGGTATTATCGCAAGAACGACCCCGGGAAACATATTCTTTATATCGCGACATGTTTTCCATTATTTCGCATCTTAACCCTTTCGAAAAATACCACGAACAAGGCATAACCTTAAAGCCAAATTCGTCAAAAGCCTCGACAAGATCAGCACGACAGGCGGTAAAAAAACGGGGTTTGCGGCGAGTTTTTTTAATTCGGCTAAATATGTTAATTACCGAAACATACCAGAAAAATAAAAACAAGGAAAAGAAATTACTTACCAAAAATACGAAACAAACAAATTAATCTTTAAGGGCAAAAATCCTAAAAAGGGGGAAATCGTGTTATAACCTAGCGAAGCTTAGCCTTCCTAAATGGTCGGAAATTACGGTCCTAGGAAATCGGATCACGTAATTTTTGATTACGATAAATCCAGTAATTAGGAGTAACTAAAGTTAAAGGATTATTATTAATCATAACGAACGATAATAATTAAAAGGGATTAATAAGGATTACCTTGGTTTAACAGAAAGGATATATACGCTTATTACCTCTCCTATAGTCCAGATAATACCAGCTTGTAATACAACTTGGTTACCCAGATTACCCTTAACAATCTGCTATTACCAGACGTAACTATTAAACGTATCATTGCTCAGTTTCCCACGACACTACTGCCAACATAAACCGTACGACTAGGTTTAATAGTTGGTTAAACCCCTTAGCCGTCACACACTGCACCAAAAGACTGTATTTATAAGTGCGCACTTATTGCGCTACTTATCTGACAGCTACTGCACTAAAAGACTGTATTGATAAGTGCGCATTTATTGCGCTACTTATCTGATAAAATATCTATTACCTTAAAGCTCGAACATATATTTCTATAGTTAAAGGCTCGTTTAAAAAAATTCGCATACGTTTTAAAAAAAGTTATTTAATATAAAAAGTTAAAGTTATAAAAACGTTTAACCTTAACGTTTATTTATAATAATACTGCTTTAATATATTAAATATTTTAATATTAAGCGGCTTTATAATACAAAAGTTAAATAATAATATATAAATAACATATCTTTTTAAACTATAAAACCGACTATAATATAAGTAATACATTAATTTAAACTAGAAGGCTTTTAATTATTAAAATGTAATAACTTTATTTTGGAAAGATAAGTTTTTCGCAATTATTTAAAGGTAATTTTAATATTTTTTACTTTAACTTACTAACGGTATATTTTTATTTAGAAAAATAATACAGAAATTATTATCCGTATAATATAAAACTAGTACAAATTATTACGGATATTAGCTGTTATCCGTTAACCGTAATAACTTCGATTATCGTTACTTAAGTTATTATTTTAAAAACTTTTTAAATTTACGTTTCGTAAAAACTGTTTTAATTATGTTCCCTTTTTAGTTTTGCTTTTTTATACGTTTATTTCGTTTATATTTACGATATTCTTATTTTTAATCTTTAGCTTACGGATAATAATTTTATACCGTTATTAAAAGTTTTAAATTTTATTAAAAAGGTCGAAAAATGCGTGAAAATTTTCGAATTCTTATACTTTTTTTAAAGCATTAAATACAGGCTAATAAAGCGATTAACTTAATACTTTTTAAAAGCATAAACGCCTTTTTTTATTTAGTTAATATATTTTTTTATTCTACGTATTTCGAAGTCGTATGGTGCCCTTTTAATAACTTTTTCATTTAATATTTATTTTGCTACCTTGTTTTTTTATAAAGGGCTAAGAATTTATTAATATCAATAACCTTAAGCTTAAGATTTAACGTTTTTTTCCGTATAAATAATGTGTTTTTATTATACCTTATTTATTAGCTGTTACTTCTTGCTAAACGCCCGTAGTAACTTTTATTAAAACCTATTACATATAATATTTATTGTTAGGCCCCATTCCAAATTGGAGCTTTAAAAACGTTATATGGGTTAAGTTATTAGGGAGTGTTAATAAAAGGGGTGGGTGTTAAAGGTGCAAAAATCGGATTCAGGAAGTGAGTAAATTCAGGAAATGGGTGGGGGACACTACACCGTCATGACTTGATGCAATGGACGAGGAGCCCCTAGTTAGCGCAATCTATGCTAGCTAGCAAAGTCGTGGGTGTACGTGTGGACTCCCAGATGATGGCAACATATTAGTAACAAGCTGCCCTTGAGGAAAACAACTTAGTCTAATGTGTATAAGTTGTTTCGAGTCCCATCATAGACTTGACTACACTTGAATGCAAGGAACATGTTGTCCGAGTCGCGTCAGAAACAATTAATTGGCCTGCTGAACAACTTGATGATGCAATCACACTGAGCGCCACCGACTCCTTTGGCTTCCAAATTCAGGCCTCGAAGGTATCAGAGATCTAATAGTCAAGCCGTATCGTGAATCATCTGCATAGACTTGTCAAGGGCGAGTTAGCAGACAGCGATACCGTGGTTTCAAAGATCTTCAAGGTTCTGCTGGTTCTGTGTGAAGACGTGGGGGGGTTGGTGTGTGAAAACTCATAGGCCAACTTCACCAATCAATCATACATTGTAGAAAGATTACCATGTAGTAGTATTTTCTCTAATGCCGAAGCCCCTTTGCAAGGCCTATACCCGGGTGCGTGTCAAACGCGTGACGAGGTAGACTCTAGACTAATAAAGGCATGCACCCTCCGCTTCTCGGTGCCCTGACCAAGCCTCAATGAGCCAGCATCAACATCCCGGACACACACCTTGATAACCCGGCAAGACTCGGGGCTGCCGGCTGCTCTGCCTAGATCAGGTAAAAGCATCACCAGAGAGACCGGTGCTAAGGAACACCATCCAGCAATAGTCCGACCAGTCGAACACCGAAGTTACACGTATCTTTTGACACCATACCAGATGGTACGCGGCAAGGAACAGCCTCTGTGTAGGTTGAGCCAGCAGGTCGTTATGTTTCCGTATGGTCCGAATCTAAACCAACTTTTCGAGACCTCTAAAGGATCGTCATCCAGGAAGGCTTGAGAGGAGTCAGGAAGTCCGGCACTGGGTCTTAACCAATGTGTTTAGTGCTTAATTTCACATTCCTTTCATATCTTGCGCGCTAATTCAAAAAGATGCATCTATTCAGGTCGAAGACCAACATTGCTGCCTCGGGGACGAGACCGGACCACTTGCTACACCTCCTTCCGCGATTTTGCTGGAAGAGAGGACTTATAAACCTGGTCAGACACCGAGTCGAATGCGAGATACCGACTGAGGACAGAATGCAACCCAGCAACTACGGTGATGGAAATGGGACTATGCTCGAAACTCCTTGCGTCCATCATCCTGCCCCAGAGAATACCAAACTTATGACGTCTTATCCTCACCCCGAAACCCACGGTGAAAGACAATATCCACAGGCAAAATATGCTGACACTTGGTCAACATCTGATAATGATTCATGACTAATACCTACCATCGCTTGAAAGGTCATGACAAGAAAGGCGGGTTATTCCCGTGTTATCCGGCCCAGTTACGTTGGCCACTACGGGGAAGCTTCCAGAGCCTCGGACATTATTAACGCATGGGCTGGTGAAGAATGACACCGTGTGCGAGTCTGATCTGGCAATGGGCATGGGGAAACGGCCTGTTGGACGATTGGAATGAATAGGTAGGTCCAACACGTCACTAATAAACCGTGAGAGAGATACGTATATTCGGGATGGAAGTTCTGGGGACGCCCCAGCTATTCTTGGTATGTAGGCGCGCCGTGGGTGAAAGTTGTGGTGTCACTTAGTCCTTGGCCCGAAGCCCTGGATCTTACATGCATGATGAGGCGCCCTGGCGTGTGTGCGCGGCGCCGATGTCCGAGCACGAATGTCGGTATGGACTTATCATGGCGATATGGATAGCTACCAGCATCCTCAAGCTACCCAAAGCCCCAAACCTATACACTTACGGAGAGGCTCTTGCAGGTTGGGCTGCGAGCGTAAGACTGGTGATAGTCTAGAATTCGAATGACTCTGGAACACCGCTTCTCTTATCAGCATAATTTGTATTCGGTGGGCTGATATATACCTGTAGGAAAGAAAGGGGAGGTTGTTGCTAACCGCGACACAGGAAGACTGCTATGGTGTAGCTTGTCACCCCTGCCTTGCTTCTCTCACGAGGAAACCTGGTACCCTCTCTTAACTTTCGTTACAGAAACAAGCTCTTTGAAGGGAGAACAGCGTCGGCTTGGCTGCAGCACATCGAAGATTGCAACTGTTCTCTGGCTTAGTGGCGTTTATGCGTGTTGAATTCCCTACGCCGAGTACCAACCTAGTTTAAGTAGGTAGCAGGCAAGCCGCGCAACAGATGGCTCGATTGATAAAGCTCAAAATGGTTGCAGCCACATGGGTCCAGCATGACATAATCCCTGGTGCTAGCGCTGAATCACGAATGGCAGCCTCATCTCAATCCCGAAGGTTTGGCTTCAATCTCAGCGTCAGATGCGGTTTGGTCCGACTCGCGCGCAAGCGACAGTACAGATCAACAGGAATGACACGTACGGGGACAGTCTCAAGACTCTGCTGCTTACTGTGTGACTCCTTATCAAGCACATGATTCCCCGCAAAGGGCTGTCACACTTCTGAACGGGATTTCTAAGCCCTGCGAATATCACTCCGGGGTCTCTGGCTGAAGTACACGATAGGTTCTTGCGAGGGAGGTTGGAGTTACTTGAGTAACTCAAATTACCATGCATAATAGCTGCTGCTGCCGAGGTCGGGGTTGTCTTAAGGTTTAGAAACGAAACACACCGAAAGAAGTAGCTCCCCAAAAACGAGTGGACATGACGCCCGGTCTTTCATCCCGTGGAGAAGACAAACGGACCCGTGACGGCTAGCTCACTTCCCCGGCCACCGCAAAAGACAGCCTTCGCGTCTCATTTCCCGTTTGTCGGTGTTTACTTGATCGCTATCCGGCATCAGTGCCAAGGTCCATCACTCCCATTACCTTACACAGGAGGCTTGGCTGCCATCACCGACAGTTGACAGATATCACCGACTGTAGACAGGTTGTACCTATACAGGATTTGGAAAAGGAGATGGTCGAATTTGACAAAAAATAAGGCCGAAAAGTGGACGATCCAATCGCTTGTGTATTAGCCATTTTTGTAATGTAGCCAGGCTTAGCCTCGTCTAATAGTCGATGCTTAATTCTTTACAAGATCGAATGGGGTTGGATTGTCAGGCCTAAGAGCCTGGGGGCCGGCGAATGAAAGCTCTTATTGGAGGGGAGTTGGTTCTGTTGCAAGCTTCCCCATCTTCTGGATGAGTCGCAAGCTGGGCACCTACCTAACCTAGGGTAGGGGTCTTATTTCGTGTCCCTCGTCCTCGTGGGGGTCTCGCACCTCTTGATGGGCTGTGAGGAATGGTAGGTAGGTTTTAATCCAAACATATCGGAGCCCAACGTCCCCTCGGCAGTACTTTCTGCTTGTGTCGCGTCGATTCTCATGGTCTGCCCATGGAAGGTGTCCCCATTGGTCCCTCTTGAGCATTACAAAGTGAGGGCGAGAGCGAAGCTGTCTTCTGGGAGCTTCGAGGCATGTACTCGGGTCTGGGCGGCTCAGACTGCCTACCTTAGGCATGCGTGGACCGCTAGGACATGGCTACGAGAAGAGGCGAGAGACAAGATCATGAATGAAGCGCCCCCCATCTCGCGGCTCATGACTCGGGCAATTCTTCCCTGCGGCGTATAAGCGGGACACCACGAACATATGAAGAAACAGAATTTCCGTTCTGAGCTCGGAAAGCCTTCTCCAGTCTCCTTGGCTCGGCGTCTTGGGTTTCTCAGCATTTGCGCCAAGGCTTGGACGTTCGCAACTATCCAACTGTTGAGGCACAACTATATCGATCCAAGGTAGCCTGCCCAAATTGATAATTTCCCATCGGGAACACTAGACCTGCTACGACGAGACACAGCAACGTCTTGACAACCACGACAGATACGGCGCGCTCCCATTGTGACAGCGAAGCAAAGCAGAAAAGGAGTGGCAGAATTAAAAACGAAAAGGGTAAGAAGCAAACTGTGAAACATACATACATCAAGTCATAACCCACTTGGCTGCTGTACATACTCCCCTCCCTACTTCTGTATCTAACTCAGAATCCCCCGCTGCGATCATCGGCCTGGGTGGCCTCGCCCACTCATTATAAGTAATCCCACGTTCCTGCTCCGGGAAAGCTTGGAGGGGGTGCACCATTTATCAATCTCCCGAGCTTCGCATGGGAGGAGTTGGATTAATCGCATACCTAAATACTTAGTGTATGCAGTATCGTAGTTTGCGTTACCAGTTTCTTGATGCTAACAGGTACCAGAAACCAAGCTCCGGACGGACCTCAGCTCTCTTGAGTGGCCTAAGAGAGGCCCACCAATCCTTGTATCCTCTTCCGCTACCGGTGTCGCTGTGTGGGCCTTCTACATACGCAGCGAGGAGCAGCAACGAGTGAGCCTAAAAGGGCCTTTTTCCAAGGTGTTAAAGAAGGCCTAGCGTGCACGCTTAGGGTCCCGGAAGATCGGGGTGCATTACGAATTTACCCAAGCTAAGAGGGGTTAACGTATCAAAACAGAATTTATTAGAGATCTCGCCGCAGCCGCCGCCGACGCGTAGTAGCAAAGCCATGTCATCGCCACCACTGCAAACCTCGCTCTCGACCTTTCCCGGATATCCAACCAACACCAACACCAACAGAAGATTGCGCCCGAGACGGATACAACTCTACATGATTCGACCTTCTTTCGAGAACAGTCTCCCCTATACTCGTCCTAGCCATCATAGTCGTAACCATCGCAATTATCATAGTCGTCATCACCACCGATTTCATCATCCCCGCCGTCGCCCTGACAATCACCATCGTCCCATCCTGCCTTTATCGTCTTCCTCTGCCGACAACAGTGACGGTGGGATTAACGGGATTAATCACAACATCAGATTATCGACCAAAACGAACCAGATCGGGAGCACCACAGGTGAGTCTGTGTTTATTTTGTGTTCAGCGTTTCGTAGCCCGGATGTACTTCTTGGTTCCATATCAAAAAGTTTCCTATTTCGGCGGGGGTTACATGCCCTGGCAGCCGGGTCCCGCAGCGTCTCCACGACGATCTGCGGAAGTACCTAAACCTTGTACAAAGTGCTGAGTTACTCCTGGGTACATTATGTCATAGAGCCCCAGTTCCCCAATTTACCTTTCAATTCTCAAACCGCTCTATCTGAACCTTACCCATCTGCGTTCACATTCTATTCACCTATTTATTCGACTGCTGGCTTTCGAACAGCAAAGCCCTCTTCTTCCTTCCTACGAACATACGACGAAGTTCACTCTTTGTTCCCACTACTTGCTTGCCTTGGCTGCGAACTAATAAGAGTGAATTTCTCCCGCAGATCCTCAACCTGCCTGCAGACAGTCGCAACAATCATCCCTTGCCAGAGTGGCGATGGCCAATCAGCGCGCCGTCGCCAATTCCAATTCCGATTCTACTACGGCATCACCATCTGCAGTCCCCCTTCCCACGATAATCACACGGTCCGCATCCGACCGCCCGCTACAGAGCACCATTTCTTCCACGGAATCTGTTAACTCAAAGACTGCTGCTGTCCCCCCCACCCAGAATGGTAGCATAAGTTCATCGCAACCGAACCCTTCGAGCGGCAATAAAACTGCCTCCTCATCCAACTCGCCTGGTTTGGACGGGTTGTCATTGTCGTCGACTCCTGCTCCTCCACATGTCTGTCTACCTCCACCAGATCTCGCCAACGCCTTGAGAGCCGTGAAAGATGGCAATCCTGGCGTCGTTCTACATGAGCGCCATGGCTCTCTAGGTAGTGATTCACCCTATGCCAAGAGTATCTCCTCCACTGCCCCCGGATCCCCACGGATGTAAGTGCTGTTATAAGAAAACCTTGTTACCGTGAGAGGGCTAATTTGAATTCTAGACCCCCGGTGCGACAAAATTCTGGCGGTACGACGCCCCGTGTAAGGCCGCATGCGACGACCCTCAGCATCCCTGGTATGACGAAATCCCTCGTCTCGCCAGATGGGAAGATCGCCGACCGCGATGTTGCAGCAAAACTTGTTGTTATTATGGTAGGCCTTCCGGCCAGAGGGAAGTCGTACATCACCAAGAAGATTCGAAGATACCTTTCCTGGCAGCAGCACAACACTAGGATTTTCAACGTGGGCAACCGGCGGCGACAAACTGCCAATGCCCCGTCAGCTCCACAGCAGAGAAGGGGAACAGCCTCGGATACGGTGGCACAGGCAGCTGACATCCTACGGAGGGACTCTCAAGCGTCCCGTGACGCCTCGGCGCAGAAGGAGATGCCCACGCTGGAGCGGGTCGAGTCGGTTGATCAGTCGGCCAAATTCTTCGATCCTCATAACGCCGAAGCGGCCAAGTTCCGTGACCAACTTGCTCTCGAGACTCTTCATGAGCTGCTGGACTATCTCATCAGTGGTCGTGGAGCGGTGGGCATCCTCGATGCGACGAACAGCACGATACAGCGCCGCCAGTTGCTCTTTGATACAATCAAGGCGCGGGAACCCCGACTCGGCGTCCTTTTCATCGAGAGCGTGTGCACAAATCCGAACGTAAGCTATCAGAAGATCCCGAGTGTTTTCACGGCTATCATAACTAACATATGCTAGATTCTGGAAGCAAATATGCGTCTGAAACTGTCTGGTCCTGATTACAAGGACAAAGATCCTGTCCAGTCGCTTGCCGACTTCAAGGAACGTGTCAAGGCGTATGAGAGTGCTTATGAACCTCTAGGAGACTACGAAGAGGATCACGGAATGCAATACATCAAGGTGAGGAGAGCCGTCCCCACTCCTCTTGATCGGTGCTTGCTGACTCTGTTTCAAAGATGATCGATGTTGGCAAGAAACTCACCCATTTCGGACTAGAAGGCTTTCTTAGCAACGGCATTGCCCATTATCTCTCCTCTTTCAACCTGTCCCCTAGACAGATATGGATCACTCGGCATGGGCAATCCAACGATAATTTGCAGGGCCTGATCGGTGGAAACTCCGAACTGACCGAGCGAGGGCATTACTACAGCCTCAACCTCTATAGATTCATCACACAGAAGCGCAAGGAGTGGCTGGTGGAACAGAAGAACAAGATGGCCCAGTCTTCCTTCCCACCTCTCCCTGGAGACAAATCACCACCGTATCCTGATCTGAATCGAGAACTCGAGGAGAAGAACACCTGTGTTTGGACATCGATGTTGACGCGAAGCATCCAGACGGCTGAATACTTCGAGGCGGACGAGGACTACGATGTGAAACATTGGGAGATGCTCAACGAATTGAATGCGGGCAAATTCGAGGGCATGTCTTATGAGCAGATCGCTCGCGAACACACGTACGAATACATCAAGCGCCAACGCGATAAGCTAGGTTATATATATCCCGGCGTCGGAGGTGAGGGTTATCTTCAGGTAATCAACCGACTTCGAGATATGGTTCGAGAAATCGAACGGATCAAGGATCACCTCGTGATCATCGGCCATCGATCAGTCTGTCGAGTCCTACTGGCCTATTTCATGGATCTCACCACGGACGACATCGCAGACCTGGATATGCCCCTTGGCATGATATATGCTATTGAACCTAAGCCATACGGTATCGAGTTCCATGCCTACAAATACAACGAAGAAAAGGCCTGGTTCGACGAGCTCCCCGGCTACAAGCCTCAGAAGACGGTGGACCCCAATGCTTGAGCAGGGAGTACAACTGAAGCAGCTGTAACAATATCGACATGTACATTACTAGGGGATGCAGGAACGGCGGCTATGAGGCGCAAAGATACCATACAGACACGGCTAAGAATGACTTCAGTTATAGGTTGGAGGTCTCCTTCGAGACCTAGGTGGCAGATTCATCTTTTGGCGTTAGGCGTTATTTCGCAATACCTTGGACCCAGTTCTGCCCTTCCAGGGCTAAAGGGTCGGCGTTGAGAGAACATTCTAGGTCGGCCGGCTTCCGACCCCCACGAGCACGTGGTAGAGTCATTGCAGGACTGAAAGCGAAGGGGGAGAACTGGCAATAGACTAGCGGTTTTGTGCTACTGGCGAAGACGGTTATCTTCTCTCGACATCAGCTTTTTGCTTGCTATGACGCAAAAAGAGCCAATACCCCTAGGTATCTCTGATAAATATGATGAACAAAACCCCCTGAAACCCGCCTCCCAGTACGTCACCCCCTGCTCCACGTATCGCAGCCAGCGTATGCTTGTCCTACCACACTTCCAGATTCATAGTATGTAGGTACGAGGTACTTCAACTACTGCGACTACCGCCAGAGTGCAGAACCCGTATTGTCAAATGTTGAGGTAAAAGAGGCCCCAGATCAACTTAAGCTAGCATCTGCCACAGCTGCTGTCCTGCGCGTCTCGAGCTCCCTGGCTTTGCCAACTTTCCGTGAATGCGTGCAGACATGCATGTATACGCCAAAAGCGCGATATCTCGCCATTGTCACCGTTGACATCCGTCAGGGTAGCTCGGGCGGGGGGCAGTCGAGATGTATCGATCTGTCTAGAGCTTCGCTTGGGCTACCCGTAGATACCCGGGTGCTGGCTGCATCTGCCGACGTGATGATCGTCACGCCTGATATAACGAGGTGTATCGCCTGAGATTTGTGGTCTATTGCCGTGTTTTTAGTCGATCTGTCCGCCGCTCAGAGCCTGTCGACGGATGAGCCGCATTATAACTGGTCTGTCGGTAGCCCCGGCTCCGCGAAGCTGGTGATGCATGGGATAGGGAGTGATGGACTCCGGACGACTCTAAGGGGTTTCGGTCGTTCTACCACCGTGAGCCGTGTGGTGTTTCCCCATCTATTACTCCCCTGCCACTCGACGCAGGTAACAAGTGCTAGGTAGTAGTTGAGAATCTTGTGCGGATCTCTTCTCAGGAATTAGTTAGCTCACCCATGTGACGGGCCCCTTGATTCGGACTGCTGTATTTAGGGGGGGGACATATTATAGGCTTTTCTCCACTCATCCTGGTCTGTAGAGTTTGGTACTGGGTAGTGCAAGCGCTTGGGTCTCTTTGGGGTAGGGCGGAAAAGGGGGAACTGTGGTGATATAGAAGATAGAGGTTGACGGTCATATCAGTTGAGCTCACTCCAGGAGACAGACATATATCTAATTGAGACGCCATGGATATGACTACGCCCTTCTTGACATTTCTAAGCGGAGACTGTCAAACTTCCGCCGTGGAGGCTGCTAATCAAGAACCGAGAGCGGGTAATAACCCGGCCCTGGCATTTCTAAACCTCCTTCGGTGGAAGTCAGTCCCAGATCCCGGGCCCTTGCCGCCGTCGACACAGTTTGATGCCCACTAGGAAGGGCGAGACGAGCTGTTATACCGCGACCGAAGCGCCGTTATTACGGAGTATCCCCGCTCCCCGGCAGGAAAGGACACACGCCCCCTGGGCTTCCCATAAATAACCGAAATCCCACTTCGATACTCACTTGCATCCGCATTTCATACCCTTGGTATAGAACGCATGACGATTGGCATGTATTCGAATGCTTCTGTTCCGACACCATGGGAAGTATGTCCAGAGCTCGGTGTTGGAGGGCGCTACAGACCTCATTCAGGGATAAATACGAAGTGCCGCGTATTACACTAGACGGCTATGATGGTATATCCCACTGGCGGCTTTGCTCCCATTCGCGGTGTGGAATTGGCTGATACAGTAGCGGCGTCAATTCGCGCGTCTGAACCGCCAATAGCGGCGCAGGCGGCTTTGCACGAGACATGCTGGATATTGCTAATGGCCATGCCAATAGGGGCTGTAAGGCGGTTCGTTGCAGATGGACACGAGCAAGCACATCTATATTCGCAATCGCGACTCAGCGGCTATCACGTATAGAGGCTTCGGATCGCCACCTCCCAGGACTTAGTTCTCGGCGGCGCACTCGCTCGAGCTCCGAGGACAAGCCCGTATTCGCCCGCTACAGATATTCCTCCACCCACGCTGTTTCGCTTCTACGGCGGCAGCCGACCGGCTACATCACCCGTCTCTCGTCGCCCCTCTCCTGCCGCCCTCCCTCCGTGACAATGCGCCTCTCCGCCATCCTCACAGCCGCGCTCGCGCAGGGGTGCTATCTCGCGACGGGGGCCGCGATCCCCAAGGACGACGGCCGCCCGGGGATTTTCCGATCCGGGTGCTGGGACCACTGCAACAACGCGGAGCTCGAGTACGGGGTCGTCGGGCCCGGCGTCGCCTGCCGCCCTGGATCCATCTATCGGGAGCTGTGCAAAGGCTGCAAGGACTGCGCTCGTGACAACGCGAGGATACCGCGGCCCGCCATTTTAGGTGCTAAGGGGTGGGAGGTCTCTTTGAGGTGCGTGTGTGCGTGTGCGAGAGTGAGTGTTTGTGTATATGTGCCTGGATGGTCTTGTGGGATTTGACCACAGTCCGTCTCGTTTTTGGAAGAACGAGTAACTTACCTACGGACTTGGCATAACTCGGCTATCTGCCACCGCGATATCTACGGGCGGATCTTTCATCATCTTTACACGACGATGCCATCTTGAGAGGATACGGGTCGACTAATACTAAGCTAGCAATGATCCTCGGCGTACAGCTTCTAGTGGGTTACGAACAGCAGGAGAGGAGACAACGGGCGAGGAGCTACCTAGGGAGGCCCATAGGCCTACTGACACCCTACCCTTGGTAGAGAAAGAAGACTAGATAGTATATATAATATATTCTATTCATAGACGCGTCGTCGCGTGCTCCGTGGGTAATAGTGTAATCGTCATAAGGTCATACTTCATCATCAGCGTCGTGACTCATTCCATCCAATCCGAGCTCCAACTCGCACCATAAACGACAGAAGAAAAGGGGGTTCCGAAGACCGCACAAGTATATGTACAGAACAAGTCCATGAACTCCTGAATCCTGGTATCGACCACTCGTCGCCTCTTTGAGCCGTCGCAAACAACAGCGTCCAGCTTTTTTTGTGTTTTTGTTTTCTGGGGCGGAGCCGGGCGCATCCAGTGTCGCGGAGTCGACCATCGGACAGGCGGCGACTCCGGTTATTTTTTGGTATTTTGTTCTTTTCGTGGGGTAAGGATACGCATTTCTGTGTTCGCACCGCCGCACGCCGCCGGATGTTCCACGAGTGCAATTCACAGCGCCTGTCCGTACTGCCAGTCGACCTGCATCCTATTCTCATCGACGAGCTCGGACTCTAATTCGGTGTTGCCATGGGGTTGCTTCTGCTGGTGATAGTAGTAGTGATCCGGGATGCGCGGCACCGACGGTATGCCGCGGTTAGCGTCAGGCAGTATG
This sequence comes from Monosporascus ibericus, assembly GCA_004154915.1. Taxonomy (NCBI): domain Eukaryota; kingdom Fungi; phylum Ascomycota; class Sordariomycetes; order Xylariales; genus Monosporascus; species Monosporascus ibericus. The sequence goes on along the minus strand of QJNU01000115.1, from coordinate 82,446 downwards.
CTCAACTGTCTCGGCACCGCTTTCGGTGGCGACACCCAGGCCACAGTCTCGATGGCAGTGTGAGTATTATTAGTAGTAGTATGGATATCATCAATGTTGGTGTCAGCAGTAGAAGTAGTGACGGCAACATATTCGCCACTGCCGCCGCGCGCCCTGCCACGGCCGCCCCAGCCGCCGCGCAGACTCGAGTCGCGGAGCGGGACACGGTCCAGGGACATGAAGGGTTCGCCGGACTCGCCGTGCCTGACGCATCCCGGCCCTGAAGTCGGGGCCGCAAGTACGGACACGGACAGGGACAGGGGCATGGACACGGGCGGGCCTGCCTTCGCCTTCGGGCGAGACGGGGACGGGGACCGAAATTGCTGCGGGGCGGGGGGAGGAGGAGTGGGTGGCCTGCCGCGCTTCGGCAACCTGTTGCCTCCGGCACAGCGCCTCGGACTGATTTTTCCGGGCCCGGACCTGCGTAAGAAGCCGCTGGACTTGCTGTGACGCTTGCTAGTGGGGCTGCTCATCGTCGTTGGCGTCACCTCGGGCGGTGCCGGGGAGGGCTCGCGCAGTCGGACGGGCTTCTCTGTTTGGTGGCGTAGATGCACCATGCCGTCGGCAGCGGCCATTGCGGCTTGGTTGGGAGCGGTGGCGGCCTTCGCCGAGGACGTCATGGACGCGGTGGTAGCGGCGATCGAGGACGGCATCTTGCGCAGCTTCTTGGCGACGCGTTTCAGAGGAGACGTGGGGGTGGTGGTCGTCGCAGAGGAAGAGGTCCGTGCTGCTGTCTGTACTTCGGAAGACGACCGCGACGAGGAGGTGGTGCCGTCGTCGGTGGAGGATCGGCTGCGCTTGAGGCTGCCGGTGAGTTTGCTGCGCTGGAGTTCCTTCGGCCCCGTTGCTGCTGCTGCAGGTGATGGCTGCGGCGGTGGTGCTCTCTTTGGAGAGCTAGGCATCATCGCGGCGAGTGCGATGTGCGAAGGCATGTGTCTCGGCTGCGACTTCGTTTGCCGCGCCTCCTGTGGCTGTTTCTCGTTCTCTTGCTGCTGTTCCAACCCCGAGCCGACGGATGGGATGGTAGGCAGGGGAGGATGCGCTGGAGCGCTGGTTTGATGTTGAGGATGGTGGGGTTGATTGTGCAGAGAGGATGGCGGATGCGGCGGCCGGAACGTAGCGCTTCCCGGAGGCGGCTGCCGCGTGGACTGGATGGCGTGGGCCTTGAAGAAGCCCGAGGCCACGAGCTCGTTGTACGACTGCATGATCTCCTCCTTGGTGGGGCGGTCCGAGAGGTTGCCCACACTGGGATGGTGCTGCAGGCCGGCCTTACTGGCGGCGTCGCTGCCAACGCCGCGGGCCTGCGGAACGTGAACAGAGGACTGCGACTTCTGTCTCAGATGGGGTCGCTTGGGCGATGCCGGTGGCGTGCTGCTGCTGCACGGCTCCGGCAGGCTGCTGTGCTTGCGCTTGACGTCTTCCTCGTCCGCCTGCGGCCGCGACGACGACGACGACGACGACGACGAGAACGACGATGACGACGCGTCGTCGGAGCGAGACGTCCAGGAGAGGGCATCCCGCACGCGCGCGAAGAAGCGGAACGACTTCTTCTTGATTAGGCCCGGCTGTTGCTGCTGGTCCTGTAGCAGGGAGAAATCACTATCGTCGGAGACGGGGCGCTGCTTGCGAGGAGCTGCTGCCTGTGCGGGATCCCCGAAGAACTGCGCCTCGTAGGCCCTGATCTCCTCCGGCCCGAGAAACTCGAGCGGTGGCGCGGTGCTGACCCGGTCGTTCATGGAGCCTTCATGGAAGCGAGACGCCCGAGCACTGCCGCTCGTCGACGGCCTCGGCGTGTCGACGGCCATCGTTCGGGCGTGGCTGTTGTCTTGTGGTGGCCAATCTTATGTTGTTCTGTGCGAAGCGTGTAGGTGGGTGGGCGTCTCTCTTTTCTCAAGAGAGAGGGTCCCTGTGAACCGAACGAGATGGTTTGGCGTTGATCTGGTTGCATTTGCTTACTCCAGCTCGTGAAGAATGCCAAGCGCCAGTAGTAGTAGAGTGTCTGTTTGCGAGTAGGATTGGTTTGGCGATATCTGCAGGCAACTTCAAAATAGTGTGAGAGACGTATGCATCGAAAGCCAGTTAGATTTCTGCATGAAGTCCAAGTGTGAATGTCTTGGAGATGGAGACGTGGGGGGAGACTCGATCTTATATTATGGTTGCCCGGACAACCGTACACTAATACCCATTTTCAAACCTAAATCATCCACCGCCTCGCTTATCCCCACGACGGTTACCTTCCGCTATGACTGCCCCATTCAATTGGAGTTTGCTCTTTTGAAGTTAAGATGCGGTGATTGCCTCAATGACCGCGTCGATTTAACGTTATGTTCAAGGACATCATCGAACGCAAGAGTAGAGCTCGTCTTACTTATTTATGCTACTCTTCAGGGCTCTAAACGCCGATGGCCGGAATGAGTTCCGCATTCCAAAATTTATTCCGTTCGCAAGTGAACGGGGAGTTCATCCTCCTCAACGGCGTTTAGAGGCCTGACGGATAGTCGGTATATTGCTCAGCCAGGTGATCTGTGTTGAGTTTATTCTTAAGTTGGCGCGACCGTCGTCTATGTCCTCAGCGGAAAGCGCTATCCCTCTTAGCCGAGATAATGCATTGCTCCGCTCACTTTTAACGACACAGTATTTTGAGAAAACTTCTTTGTTGGAAATATAGTTCTAATACCGCCTCTGCCTAGTGACCTGACAAGCAACTATAACGCATATGGACCACACGTCACTGATTCGTATTTGATGAGAATGTAACTTGATGCTCCCCTTGAAGTCCCCCGACCTACAGACGTAGTGTCTTCCTGGAGTTACCGAGTGTACGACTCGTGCTTGTGATGTGACTTGCCAACCCCAGGTAAGGCACGAGATATGCAAATCAAAGGGGAGAAAAACGTATCGAAAAGTAAAAGCCAAAATGGCGCAGGCTACTGCGCCATGGGTATATACAGAAATGGGCAGCAACGATACTTCTAGCATTGAACGCCCCAACGCCGTCCCTCTCGTGTTCTCAGTCGATCTACCTCTACTTCATCAACCCACGATATCATCCTTGTCACTAACCGAATCATGCCGCGAACGGTCTTTGCTTCCATTCGAAATTTGCTCGCTTGTACCAGCCTATCTTAGGGTCCTTGGGGTCGTTGTAGCTTACTTCCGGACGTTGGCCATTGACAGTACGCTCCTGAGTCGCTTGGAAGACGTCGTCATGCGATCTTTTGGTGGGCTGGGATTCGCGGGTGGCGTACAGAGGCGCCGGTTTAGGGAGCGAATCGGACCGGTTAGACCAGGAGGCCGAGTTGCCCCGCTCACGTTCGAGAGCCGTGATGGAGGGGAGTATCGAAGATGGTGGGGGACCCGTATGCCTGGTGCTCGGCGTACTGGGTATGGGTGCTAGGGGTTTCATGCTCGTCGTAGAATAATTGTAAGATTGCTGTATCTTGGCTTCCTGTTCCTGGCGGGAAGGCGGACGCTCGTAGTAACCAGGCTGAGGAGCCATGAACCCTGGAGATGGAGGCGGATAGGAGGCCACCTGAGATGTAGGGTGGTACGGCGGTGGGTGGGCAGGAGATACTGGCGTGGAGAGCGGGCCAGGTGGTGGCGGCGGAGCATATACCGGCGGCGCGGAGTCCTGACTACCATGGCCGAAGCTGAGAATTCGCCCTGGTTGATTGGGTTGGTACATGGGCGGGGGCGGGGGCGGCGGGTGGTGTACGTAGTCAGCGTTGGACGGCCGCCGAGAAAGATCGTGACCGTAAGGGGTAGCATCCATGCTGGTGTTGCTCACGGACCGAGGACGCAAAACCTCCGGAGTCTTGGTCCTCCGCCGTCTGTTGTATTCTTCCTCTGCGTTGTCCTCATAATCTGCACCCGCAGAGGGCTTGGTATTATCACGTCTCCTCATGCGGACATCCCGGCGGATGCGGACTCGACAGCCTTGCTCGGCGACGGTGCGACTGAGGGCCGTGCTCTCCGACAACCCAGGGAACTTCTTGGCACTGAAAACGGCGAAGTCATCTGACTTGACCTCCATTCTGTGATAAAATCCCTGGCCATCATCTTCGCCTCCGGCCATGCCGTCTCGATCCTCGGCCCGCGGTTCTACCTCTTCGTCTTGCGGGTCCTTGATCTGCTCATAGAGCGTGAACACTAAGCGGTAACGCCCTTCATGCCGCACGGAAAGATCCGGGAATATGAAATAGCCGGCTGGCTCCGGTCGGTCTAGATAACAGCACCCAGCCACTGGAAATCCAGTAAGGACGGGTGGCGACGTGGCAGCGGGCGTCTGCACACGTCCATGAGCCATGGGGCGAGCGTGCTCAAGTGAGGCGAAGACGAAGAAATCAGCATTATAGTCGAAGGTAATATCTCTTGCCGTCTCATAGTTCTCTCCTTCAAGTACTTTGAACTGAAGCACTGGCGGCGGATCAACAGGGCGACGATCTGCGGATGCTGTTGGACAGAGTTAGCTCGAAGGTTTCATTAGTCCACCGAGGGGGTGTAGGGGTAGTTTCCGTACATTTAGGACCAGAGCCACATGCGCGTGCACGCTCTGGTTGCTGAATAACGTCCAGTTCGTACCAGAGGTGTCTGCCACCTTTGGTGATGCGCGTTTCACGCACAGCTATGGCTCTAGTGGGCTCCGATGGCAAAATAACATTGGCCATGATGGCTGTGGTCTGTATTGCAGCCGCTGGTCAGCATCTGTCATTCTCTGATAACTGCATGTGGCATATTCACGTCGCAATATGCACCGTCGCCGGAGAACGCTTAAGCCTCAAGATTCTGTTATGGACGCTAAGGAAAGAGGGACTTTGCAACATACTGAATTCGTGTAATTCATGATAGGCGAGGTCGACGTATGCCCGCCGACCTTATTAAACTCTCGTAGAACCAACAACGGTTTCTTTATTTCTTACTTGTCGATATAATCAACCTTAAACACAGCCAGCGGCAGTGCTATGAGATAAGATGAGACGAAGAATTGCGAAAAGAAAGCGATCCAGAGGATTGGGCTGAGCGGAAAGGTTAAAGGTAAAAGGCAATAACCGAAGCTGTGGACTTGGACGGCTTAGAGGGGACCCGATGAACTGGCTGCGGCTGACTGGTCATCGGGCGGTGTCCTTTTTCTATTTCTCTCGAGGGATCAGCCCGGTAAGGGGAGAGGAGAAGGTTTTATGTAGTTGGTTTGTACTGTTCATATACGTCGTCGAATGGTCTGATAATGACGGTAGTAGCAAACAAAAACCGGCAGGGGACGAGTCAGGTTATTATTTGGTGAAGCCAAAATGGTCCCGGATGGATATATATATCGATCCTATGTATGCATGCGTATACAATGGCGTATGTATTCGAAGTGCAATGCTATTGTCGCGGGCTCCTCTTGTCAACTTGACGACGGCGCCTAGACGGTTGGCGAGAATATCGTCCAGTCAAGTCGAGTCAAGTCGTGAGGGAACGAAAGGACATATTCTTGAGGATAAGCAACACTGTAGATTAGGCAAGAGAAGCGAAACAGGAACAAGAGGGTTTTGGAGGGAGGGGCCGCAGTTCATTCAGTCACGGCATTGGGGCAAGGCAAGAAGGGCGAAATACGTGAAGATTCCCACGTCTGAATGGACGGAGGAGGCGGAGGAGCATCGGAAAGAGGAAAGCGTGGCCGGGCCAGGCCGGGGGATGGTGGTGTGTCTGGGATTCTGGGATTCTGGGCAGGTGGCCAGCCAGCTCGGGGGGGTTCAGAGTGGGCGATGTGGGCAGTGGACATTTAGAGTGGAGCGATATCTCACCAGGGGCCTGGTAAGCAATCTTGCTAGTTTTCCTCCGGTATTTCCACTGTGCAATACTGCTACCCTTCTTCCCAGAATTCCTGCGTAACAATCCCAAGTTTGAAATGCTTGGGCCCGCTCTCAGAGCGGACCAATGTGGGCACTGTCCAGCATATTGGATCTGGGAGTCCGGTCTTCTTCTTCTTCATCAGACGCCCAGCCAGCACCATCAGCCCACCACTGTGCAACGGAAGCCACGCCTACTGTATCTCGCCCGTCACGTCGCTCCTCAACACGTGTACATAGCCGCCTGTAGGTACTGGCATACTGACGATGTATCTCAAAGTCTTATCTGTACTAGGCACACATCGTAATTGCATCGTGGTAAACATTTGGCCTCTTGGTCATGCGTCGTCGTAAATGTACTGTACCTTAGGTAGCTGGATCTCTCGTGCGAAACGCTGCCTGGCCACTTGGTACCAAACATCGATGCCGATTTGTCCCAGAGCCCTGGGATCAATTGCCAAGACAACTGCACAGATGAGACGAGCTTACGCCAACGCACAGTGGATACGCTACACACTTATACGGTTCCGAGGCACGCTCCCCAATCCGGCATCAGTACGAAGTACCACGGGTTAATAGTCGCTTCCCCGGATGGTCAAGAAACCTGCCAAGCTCGAACAATGGGATCTAGCGGTGGCTTTCCTATTCGTCGCCTCCCACATCCTCAATTGCTTGATAGCCGCTTTGGTTACCCCAAATGCCCTATGCCAGTCACGGGTTGGCGGCTATCCTCTCAACCGACAAAGACTTCACCGGCGTCTCACCAATGTGTAAGGGAGATGGAGGGCAGAACGCGCTACCGCCACGGCTCAAGAATACTAACCGTCTTTACACCTCATTGTCAAGTTCTATTTCTTACGTTAATTATAATGTACACAGGAGGAGAGGAAGGCGTCTACCTTCGTGGGTAAACACTTAAATTGGCCAAGCAGATATGAGACACACAGTACATATCAAGCGACCGAAATATATTGCGTGCGCACGGGGCATACGGGAAGTACAGGGCCTTGAACTGACCCCTGAGACAATCGATGTCAATCAACCCCGGCTTTACCAACTCTCCGCAGATTGGCTCCCGTCGCGGTCCATTTGCACCAGGTATTCTCTGTTAATTAGCCCACAGACAGAGTTCTGGTTCGGGGGAAAATATATTGCTCATACAAACATGATATCTGGCTAGGCTGGTTCGTAACAAAACCCAAGAGGCTGAGCCGGGGGTCAAGCCGGAGTATTGTTGCAACGTCACCTCTCTTGTCTTCCATTAATTGGAAGGTGAGAGCTCACCCATCAAATTCTGTAGGTCAATTTCATGACGACATATCCTCATCTCAGTCCGATAACCTTCTCTACCGTCATCCAACAACATGTCCATGAGAGGCTGATAAGTGGCAGATTACGATTCTACTGTTGCTGGTGGACATGCTAGCCCTGCCCATCATTAGGAGCTGAAAATTTGAGCTGTAACACTGAATACAGCCTACCCGTGCGCGACTAAAGCGAAGAAAGGTCAAGGTCCCTCACCGAACCCTAGTTAATTAGGCTATCGAGTCACTTGGCAACCTAGCGTTGACTAGCCACCTGCTAGCTCATCTTCGCCTGCACGCGATTCATAAAGCACTTAAGTGCTTGTGTTCCACGACTAATCATAGGCAGTATAGTCGAGTTGCCAAGAGAGTTGCCAAGATGCACTGGAGGCCCCTAAGGGCAATTCGGCCCGCGAGGTCTTAACTCAACACAGTACCTACACAGTGATCCTGTAGTCCTTCGGTGGGGGCAGCCATGTATCTGTCAGGGGCTTGTGTACGGCTGCCATATGGCTTAAGCTGTCCGTATTCCTCAACGCATGCAATATACAGGCGTGCGAAGTAAGCGTACTGCAAATTATTTTCGTTCGCGATCTGGTACAACCTCCCCCTTGTGCGGTAGGCCAGGCTCTCATATTCATTTGCGCCGAGCTGGCGCCGATTCCAACAACCAAAACCTGCCACCCCGAAAGGAAAGTCAGTGTGTTTCCTGAGCGGCGAGCACCAATGAAAGCTACGTATCAATCTGCGTGCTATAGTGGCGAGGGTTCAGTCGATTTCCATGGTAAGGCATATCCCATCGTCCCTGCCTACTTCATACATTTTACCATACATACTCCCTCGGGGATTGCACCTTTCTCCATGCCAGAAGTCTACTCGAAAGTCGAGATTGCCATCCTGTGGCCGATCTATCGATAGATCATAACGTTGTGGTAAGAGACCCACTGACCCGAGATGGAATGGCTTGCATCCCGTATCCCCCCAGACTTGTGTGGCTCTAGTCAAGTACCAAGCCCCTTCATTTGCGATTTCCAGACACCATCTTCAGCTCTCCCTTGTCCCTGAACGACAAGTAGCCGAGATGCCAACTACTCCTGAAACTCACAATATCGCCGTGTTCCGCCTCGTCTGCTTCACGCGCTCCCCTTCCAAATGGAGTGAAAGAATTCTGTGGGAGCGCTGTCTGGCCTCTCACAATTACCGTGATGTGATGTCCTAAATGCGCTGTGAGCGAGTGCACAAGCCCGTCGCGCAACGGGAGCGACGTCCGCTAATTATGAACGAAAGACACTTAGCCCAATTGTTAAGCTGAAATGATCCTCTCAAGAACTACCGGTCTCGTATGCTGAACCAGGCGGCGTCACAAGAGACTGCTGGGTGCTTCTGCATGCGAACCGCCACGATATCACAATTACGTCGATGGACTGAGCCTAGCTTAATACCCGCGTGGCCCCAAGCCCAAGTAAGTGGAACGACACGAGCTCGGTAGTCCTTAAAGTTCGGTCGTTTGCTGCGCGTCCTGGGTTCAGGGAGCTCTCCTGGCTCATAGTATAGGTTCTAGAACTTCTACGGCCATCAAGAGCGTGTTTCTTGTGCAATATCCTACAAGATGAAGCCACGGCCACAGTAGATACTCAGAAGATACATTCTCAGTTACGAGTGATCTCCAGTGCCACCGCTAGGAGGTCCGTTATAACGTTGGAAGAAACTCGAGACTTCGGGAATGTGAGACCGACCGCTACTCCCGCCCGTTGCCCGAGGTTGTACTATTTGCAGCGTCTCCCAAGTTATCTGCGGTGATATCGGGCAGTCACAAATCGCGGTTATTTTGTCATTTCGAAAAGTCAACGCGACGTCATGCCTACAGATCGTCTTTATCCTCGAGACACTACGTACGACGTGCTTACAACTCGCATATCCTAGTTATTATGCCATTTCTAGGCGGTGGGGTTTCGCCTCTTGGGGCCAAATGCTATATATCACCGGGACATAGCAAAAAGACTAACACTCCCTTTGAGGCTGGTACCAAGCTCCATACACGGCAGCCATGACTTCAGCACACCATTCTGAGCCCACCGTGTGCTGCATACATTCTCCGAACAAGGTCGCTTCGACCTTCCTTCTTTAAAATGGCTATTCTCTACAGTTTCTTGGTGGGACGAGAAAGTTATGACGGGCGAATTGATAACCCAGTGGCCATACCATGCACCGATGTCATAGTCCTCTTAGCGCACCAGTACGCTGCGTAGGGTCTTATTGTACGCGCGAGATACAGCAGCTGTTAAAGGCACCAAATGCCCTTCACGGTCAACAGCTGGTCTTATACGAAGGTTAAGGCTAGAACACCGTCATTGCTTAATTCCTCCGACTAAGTTAGATAAGCTTTGCTGGGCTTTACCTCCGCGTGCTCAGGCCTCTCTGCTGGCTCGTATCACAGTTACTCATGTACCGTCCCCTCTTTATTTTCTTCAACCAATTAGAGTCCAAATTCCAGTAACGAGCTAACGAGGCCTGAGTTCAAGTTGTATGGGCCCGACGCTCTGCACGGCTTAACCTTGATAGGCGAGCACTAATTACATGGTAATTTTTGGCGATCTGTTAACTCGGAGCGGAAGGATAGAGTGAATGACAGGAAAATGGTCAACCCTCCTGCTCTCAGGGCAGTGTGCGACGGGACTGGTCTATCAATGTCGGAATCAGGTGCCTGTCACCGTTTGTAGTAGATCCACTCTGGTGGTTGCAGATCCCGTTTACACTTAGCAACCCGACAGCCAGTGCCGGACTCTTCGGTAAAGCTACAACAGTCCACGTTCCTGTTGCAATGGCAAGCATACAATGCGCGATGACGCCCATCGTTATCTCACGGAGCCCCCCCCCCCCCCAGCGCAGGGGACAGCAACTACTAGGCGGCACCCGTGTCTACGGAGATGTAAGGCCTGTGAGGGTGACACGAAGCGTGACCACTACCACCGGAGAACAGGAGTGCGCCCTCTTCCTAGGCCGTTGGGCATATAGTACACACAATCACCGAAAGAGAAAAATGCCTTAGACAAGCACACGTGGCACAAGTTCGATCTCGTACGGTTGGATGCAGCGGAATCTGCCTCACAGGGCACGATGCGGTAGACACGCGTTATGACCCTTCTGCGACTGTGCGACGGTTTCGCTCGAATGATCGAATTGGGGCGTCAGGCACGCTCGGGGAAGGTCAAGGGCAAGTCCCACTTCACGCTAATTAGGTGACTCTCCTGCCGCCGGGGAATCCTCGTACGGAGATTGATAGATGCGGGCCTTGGGGCCTTACTCGTGCTGTCGGGACCACGAGTATAATTCGTCGCCCGGTTACCGTGGTCGCGGATGGAAAGCACGTACGTGCCTGGGGACGGGATCCCCTGCCGGCTTTCGACCTGACAGTGACCCGCCTTCTGACTACGTGCCCATGCGGGTAGCCAGTAACTGGTGTCACGGAAGTTCGAGAACTACTAGGCAGGTGACGTGGTAACGGTAGGTGCGGCGGGCTGGGAGGACGGGTTTCTCGCGTTCTCGTCTGCCCCAGTCCTAGTTTGCTGCGTCTCCTTTGTTACACGGAGATCCCCATCCCAAACAACCGAGAGGCAGTCCCATGTATTGCTATCTCACACGGTTCTCCCGCGAGTCGGTGACGGGCTACGGCCGATTAGAGTAAATAGTAGTAGAAGGCGACCCGGATAATAGATTTGATTGCTGGGTCCCCCCACCAGCCCGCGGCTAGCTCACATTTTCTTGCAAGGTCTGATATCCGGACTCGACAGGTAAGACAGAGTCCCCAAAGAAAATATCTTGCTCTGCATCGTCCAGGGATCTTCCCACGATCCAGGCCACATCGCCTAGGGAACCCTTAACGATATAATCTGGTACCTCATGACAGTAACTTAACGTGATGAACGTCCTTAGTCAGTAACCGCGGCTCTCACAACGAGCTTGATCACAACCGCATCTATTTCGTTATCGCCTCTCGCACCCCCCTCTGATGCAGAAGATATATCGTGACGAACTCATGGGTGCCCTCGAAGCAACAGACTTGGGTAAGATAAGCTCCCTACATCCCATCAGGAACCGATTTAAACAGCCACCAGGCGCATCGCGACTAATACTGCCGTAACTATCTCAATCGACAATGAGTATCGTCCGCTTGGATGATCCTGACAGGATCGCTCCCACCCCGCTTTTAAATTTCGATTCCTCCCCATGTACGGAAGGGCGATGGGTGCTTTCGAAGATACCGACTCCGCGAAACCGCCGTCGATCGAAACAATGTCCCTCGTAGCTTTAGCTCTCCCAACGCGGTGCCTTCGCCGCGATGCTATGGAGGGATAGACGGGCATCACCACTACCTTCAGGGGTCCGTATCTTTGAGAGTTGGGGGGGGGCCGTCACTGGCATGATACAATGAGTTTTAGGGACGAAGCGTAAAGGGAGGGGGGCCGAAGATGGCGGTAGAGGGTAGCTAGATATACAAGACGCATACAGAGCTTAGCTTATTGCCTGTTCCCAAAAGCCAGAGCAAGGGCGCCATGGCTGGTTGACGTTACCAGCAACAGGGCCCTCTAGACTCCCTCGACATTGCGGGTCTCCACGCTGAGCCGATTTAGGCCTTCTAGGACTCGCGGGCCGGGGGGCCTCCTCAGTGGTGCGGTGGCGGACGGGGGCTCGCTTCTCTTTCATAAATGAATACAACAATATAAAATAAAATAAAAGCCCCCTTCGAAACCGGACACCTGGTTTGACGAAAAATGTCATTCTCCTATATGCTGTATGCTCGCTACCCCAACGCCCCTTGACGCCCCGGACTCCGGTCTTATGTACGCATCCATGCTTGGTTGATCATGATCATGTCTGTGATCACCACGAGCGCAGAACTCCAGTCCATCCCGATGTACACATACACGACGTACTACATGCATGCTCCCCCTATACATACAACTTGGAATCGTATCGGTATTCCGGAACTCCACGGAGTGCGACTTCTTTGCCGCTATCTCGAAGCAATACCGAGGGGAGGCGAGGCTGTCATATACCCTGCTTCATCTGCCAGAGAGCGCTTTTGGCCCGCTCGCGGACGTCCAGCTCGTCATCGGCGTGGGCGATGTGGTCGAGCCTGCTCACGAAGCCGAGCCGCCGCAGCTCGCTCGAGCGCTGTGAGCAGGCCGGGGCGTCGCGGTCGTCGTCCTGCCACGACAGGTTGTTGAGGAGGTGACACAGTGCCAGTCGGACCTCCTTGTCGCCGCGGCTCGAGTTGCCGTTGGGGCTAACACTGGGGCTGCTTGTGGAAGGGTCGAGTAGCCGCACCAGCTGCCTGAGCAAGTCCGTCTGCGCCATCACCACCTGGCGGTGCCGCGGTACGCTGGCAGCGATGTGTACCAGGATGTAGATGACCGCCTCGACGACCTTAAAATGGGGCGGGACTACCCGCGTCTCTGTTGTCGCGGTTCCAGTGGTAGTACCTATACCCCTCCGGTTGAAAGGGTGGAGAATCTTAGGCCGCAATTTGGACGCGAGAATTTCAAACAACCGATCCTGGCCCAGGGTATTAAATAGATAGTCGATCATCTCGGTAGTGTCGTTCGTCGAATCGACGCTACTACTAGAGTGTGACCCGCCAATTAGATTCCTGATGAAGCCGAGTCCTTGCTCTTGGATCGCCAGATCATCGTGCCTTGCCTTACGGACAGGATTCATCTCCGCTTCGCGAAGTGCAGTGAGCCGAGCTTCTGCCATCTGGAGAATGGGAATTTCGTGCTGCTGTCGAGTTGGAGAAGATGCTTTGTAGAACGAGGTCGACAGCCAATTGTGGCCTTGATCCACTGATAGGCCCATGTCCGTATCCTCATCCATCTCGTCCCCTTTCATTCTTGCCGAAAACAGAGCCTCGTCTTCAGTATCGTCACAAATCAATCGGACTAGCCAGCCAGATTCGAGTTCCTCGACACATTTCTTCTTGAGCTTGACTGGAGCCGAATCGACCAAGTGTTTCAGTGCCCATAGAGCATTCAGCCGCAGGATTGGGTCCAGCGAGTGCGCATGTTCACACAACACTTTTAGCACACCGTGCTCCATGAGGGACTAGTGTACGACGTCAACACTTGTAGGAGATGGTAATATCAGGTCATTGCACTTACGTCTCGCATTGGGCTAAAGTTGGTGACAAGATTACAAATTGTGGCTGTCGCTGCAGTCTGGACCTCGACGTCGGCGTGTCGAAGCATTAGCCGAAACACAGGCGCCGCTACCATATGATCTACTAACGATGTCCGAAGGATATTCACCGAACGCGAAAGCATACGGAGTGCATAGCAGGCTTGAGCAATAACCGAAGGCGGATTATTGCCGTACTCAGAAGGACTATCGTCGTTGATGCTCCCAGTGACGGGCCATTCCACCTTCCTCTCTTTCGCTTGCTTCGGGTTGCCTGGTGACGGCTGCAGAGACTCCACGATGTAGGGAATAGTGTCTTCGTCGATAATGGCTTTCCGATACTCCTCCTTGAAAGTCGCAAGGGCGCCGATAGCCAACAACGTGCTTGCCCGAATCTCAGTCCGACTAGCCATACCCGGAAGCTCCTCGGCGTCCCCTAATTGGCACTCCGGGGGCACGTTTTCGGTGCTTTCCTGGTAGTTTCCATGGGGAGACCAAGGCCGTGGTGTACCCTTTGGCAGTGGGGTGTCGTAAGTATTCCTTAGGAGCCTGCACAGGGTCTTAGCAGCATCGGAATCGAAGGCGGCCTTCTGCAGAGGCTCGCTATCGGTGATCAGCCGGGCTAGGAGAGCAGGCGTCTCCGCAAGCAGGCGGAGTCTTTGGTATCCACTTGTTGTCAGAGATGTCAAGTCATCTTCCGTGACATTGGTCTCAACCTCGTTAAGAGTGTTAAGTAAGACCGGTATAACGAGGAGACCCAAAGTCGCCTCTCGGGATGGATAAGCAAACCCAGCCTTGAAGAGGGAAGTCAGGACCATCGCAGCGGTGATTGACTCACTACCACCGCGAGACCGCACAATATGTATCAGCCACGGTATTAGGGGGCTTTCGGCCTCCTCCGTCTCCACGTCGGCGTTGTCCCCTCGCAGATTCCAGGCGGAAGAGCTTGTGCTGGATTTGGTTGCCGGCCTACCTTTAAGATAGGGGGCCTCTTTGGAGGTAGACGCGCCAGGAGGAGAGAAATTAGTACGAGCCGTCCCACACGAATGGCTGGGTATGAAGGGGAGCAAAAGATCCATCGGGTCACCGCCCATTTGCCTCGTAGGCCTTAGGCCGGGTAACTCGGGTGTTTCCGAGGCTGCTTCGGAGTACATTTTCCAATCATGTCTGGCGTTAGGAAATACAGCTAGTATGGATGGCGAGAAAAGCAATTTGCAAGCTCTAAATGGAGAGTCGGTGATGACGGCAGCAATGGCGCCAAGAACGTTCTCCAGGCCGCGGTCAGACCTAGCAGGCTGAGGTATATAGTCGGATAGACCGGAAGACTTCGCCAGGACTTCAGCTTTCGGTAGCACATATCCGGCGACTACTGCAAATGTTGCTAGCCTCATAGCGAGGGCGTCGAGGATGCCACTACTAACCATTGCCGTCTGATGGCGATCTTCACGGCAGAGCTGCCGGATCAAGTTTGCCACAATGGAGACCTGGGCTTCACTTTCGGGGGTCGGGACGGGCTGCGACAGGATGTGAAGAAACAACTCGAGTTTTTCATTGGCGAATATTATATCGGCTAAGGGGGTTTGAAAAGAAGGCGCAGAGGCTTCCGCAACGGACTGCAGTACACGGAGAGCGGCCAGGATGATTTGCGGTTGTTCGCTTCGAAGGCAAGAAGGGCTCAAGAGGGCGGGTAAGGTCCCAGCAGCAAGAAGCGGCGGGAGAAAAGAGGAACCGGCTGGGATGACGGATACTTGTCAGTGATCAAGCGAGCCCATACATGGGAATGAGAGTCTCGTAACGCACCGTTGGCGAAGCTTGCAAGAAGCTGGATGGCGTGCAGTCGTGCAGTCTCCTCGTGGGTGAATTCCCTTGTCGTACCAGAAACTTGTCGCGCATCTTTCCCGATTGTGTCCGCGTCCGGGGCGGAGGTGACGATGTTGACAAGAATCCGTATTATGCCCCGACGCACCCAACGCTCCTTACGTTGGCTGTGGCCAACAATATCATTCTTAACACATCTAAGGGCGGCGATCCTGTCGGAAGAAGAAGAAGACTTCAGCTGTGATGATATTGAACCCGCATCGAAGGCCTTCGCCATGGCAATATAACTTCGGCCAACAACGGCGCCGTCCTTGTCGTCCTTGTCGTCGTTGCCCTCGTTCTCGTTATCGTATCGTATCGTAGTGTGGGTCGCCTAAACGCTTTGGAAGGGAACTTAACCCAGAGACTAATCTATCTAGGTAACTTTGACCTAACCGCTGTGACTAGGCGCTTCGTTTTGCGGCCGAGAGAATCTGACCGTCGGCGCGGGTGTCGTTACTGACGCACTCAAATATCAAATACTGCAAATATAGTAAGGGTTAATAGTTGGTCAAGTGTCATTACGCGTCATGTCACATTTATCGGGTAGGTAGAGAGATCTAGTGGATATGTAGGTATGTAGCGAGGACTTCTCCAAGTTTAAATAGATACTCTTAGAGTAATGCTAATGCAAATATGTCTCATTATCTTGTCTCCCGTTTATATGCATACTGATCCGATCTCAATACCCCACTCTCCGTATGTGGCCCCCCCCCGGCCATTCCGAACGCCATTCCGAACGCCACTCCCGAAACGCTCTGAACGTCCAGTTAAGCCAGCCTTATCCGGAACCCAGCCAGAACTTGTTATCTCAGAGGGTATACACCAATGGCATACGACTAAACTCTATTTGAAAAGCACCGTATGACGTTGGCAAACTTTCGTAGCTAAACTTTCGTAGCTTTCCATTGTTTAACATTCGTTTGTACAAGATCGTAAAGGGACCGGAACCACTGAATCACCATTGCTCAAATCATACAGCACCACTAGCATGTGGCGCTCTCAGGGTTATGACAGCTATTATCAGCCTATCCACTTAGACCTGTCATATTTCTCCTAGAAAGAGGTTCCCCTATTCTTTAAATCTGACGGATAAGTCTCAGGTACTACGATCATGTAATTTGCTCCAAATGAATTACTGTATTCGCCCAAGATAGTCGATGTCCGCGGGTCAAAATGATTGGTTTGGGTTGGATGGAATGCTATTAAACATCTCCGACAAGCAGTTCGTGTAGATCTTGGATTCCTGCTAGCGAGCTCACACCTTTATTCCCTGGCCTCTTCGGTTGTGGATCTTGCGAGCGTCGTCTTCGTGTTTTTTTTTTTCCTTGCTCTAAAATAAACAAAGAAACCAACATGGACCTTCCCTAATATTTAACATGAATTTACTACTGTCGGAGTGTGAAAAACAGCGAGAACAAAGTAGAGTTATTATTTTGCTGCTACAAAGATATATACAGATAGTACAAATATATCCGTTCGAGATCAATGGAAATAGAGAGTCTTTGTTCTGTTGAGACATTGTATCTAACATACTTACTACCGTTCACAAAGAACTTGGGTATTCTCCATATACCAGAGCATCCGTTCAATATGCCGAGTTCTACCAAAGCCTGAGCGAGGAGGGCCTTGCGCTTCCTCGGAAACAGCTCAGTAGGCCGATCCAGGCACCGCTTCGCAGGGTATCGCCCTAGGATGTCAACGGACTTAACTCCAGAACAGCTTTCCCTTGTCAACTTCAATAGAAGGGGTTGCCGACTTCTTCACCGACGAGCGCTACAGCTTTGTAAAAGAGTTACCGTCCGGGATTCAAGGTGGGGCAATCGTCATCAGCGAACGATACGAACTCGGCTTACAACTTCGAAAGCTCGTGGCCAAGTTCGGGAACTCAAGAATCGACGATGAGGACCTGTGAAGCGAGACCGGGTGGCTATCTATGCTCAAAGGCGCAGCGCAGATCGTACAAATCGTGACGGCCAAAAGTATAAGACCGCATCCCCAAAACGCTAAAATATTCCGAAGGCCCATACTCGTCACTGGGTATGTGCCGAACGGGAAGTTTGGCGACATGATGAAACGGGTGGAAGAGAATGACAGGAACGCCGCAGTGCCCAATCGAATCCTTTGGTTCATCTTCCTCTGCCATAAGCACCTCGGCACAGGGCAGCCGGGATCATCTCTGGCATACAATGTGCCTAGCTAACCATCCGTCTTCCGTGATAGCTACGCGAGGCATAACCGCATTAATATATCCTCTAAGGAACTTCGGCGTGGGGTTTAACGAAGACGTCCCCATAGAAGACGAGTCCATACCAGCGGGGACCGAGCCGATTAACCTCGTCCACGGCTATTTGCATCTAAACAACGTCGTGACAGGAGAATTGGACCCTAGACACAAGGAACATTGGCTTTGCCCCATCATCGAAGTTCGTATTTTTGGTTGTAACTGGCACGGGGACCATATAACGAAACAGACTAATGCACCCGCAGTTAATCGACTTCAGGGCGGCCAAGCTATTGACCCTGACTTAGCCTAGGTGAGTACATCCCACAGCCGAGCAAAGATGTGTTATGAACTATGACATGGCTGATAATTTGTCTAGACTCGGTAACAAAACTGGTATCACAGAGAATATATTCAGTGTTGGACTCGTGAGTTGCTCTGCTTTAATACCTATGAGACCCTGACATCACACACTGAAGCATATATGGCTGAAGAAGAAGCTATTATCAGGTTGACCTCTAAGAGGTCCGTTCTAACAGCTGACGGTAGAGATACCTCTTTAAATACACAGAAAAACAGTTGCGGCTGAGAGAAAACTGTATCAGAACGCATAAAGTAAGCTCCCTTCAGGAGCTGATCAAACCAAGCCAAGGCCCAGCTGTTTGATCACCTTCAGCTGGGTCTGACAATACCACAAACTCTGGTTACTGGAGACTGTTTAGCAACGGACACTTGCTTATGCGCTTCTCCCCAAATATAGGTTATGCAAGAACTAGCGGACAGGCTCGCGAATGCCCCGCCCTTAGAAGCCAAACTGCGTGGCTCTTATCGACCGGTGTGTGAAAATAAACTTGACGACGCGGCCATCATTGGAGGAACTCGAAGCGGCCCTTGAGGAGGCTATTTAGTCTGGCGCACTTGATTATCAGGAAAAGGGATCTCCAGCTGCCTTTAACGAATCAACTGTCGCATTGGAGCGTTGGGTCAAGGAGTTTATTTTCGATGTTAAAAGCGAATTGACTGAAAGACGCCTTAGCATCTAAGCTGGAACAAGGAACAAGATGATGGAAGGACAGAAAAGGGAAAGTCGTCTGACACGGTTACCTCGACGCTCGCGCCCCTTTTTAAACCAGAGTCGAGGTTCTGATTTAAAATAGATACTTAATCGAATAATTAGCAATAATGGAATAAAAGCTATGCCGTCGTATTATTCGGGAATGTCTGAATTTAGTATCAGTTTAGTACTGCGTATACACTTAGATGTGTAAAGCGTTAATGATGATTACCGAGCTATTGCTGGCGGGAGGATACGGCAACCCTGACTGTAACTTCTGCGAGACTGGCGATCTCAGGCTGAGTGAGAATTAGGAAAGGTTGGTCAGCGGAAGTCCAAGTGAGGCTACCGTATATCTTTCAAGAGTGTTGTGCGCGTCTATCATTAAAAATATTCCCTTGGGAGGAAGTGAAGCTGTGTGTCAAGTGGCTAATATTGAGGCCAAAAGACCCGGGTCGGTTGTCAAAAATCTTCTACCTGGTAATCATGAAATAAGGACGCAACCGGACTAATAAGACAGGGATTGAGTCCCTTCACCCAGCTGCCCGAATCCTCCATGGTATACGGGGTTCGAACACGTTGTACATCCATATTCATAAGAGTCGTACGGAGAATGTTACACCTTATAAATTGTGCGCTTGTCAAGAAGCCGCCCTTTTTACGATCTACACATATTTATCAGCATGCCATATTTATTCGTTGCCGGTCAACCTCTCGCTCGATAAGCTGATGCTCCTACAAGATATATATGTCCCTTGAGACTTGCGATCAGAGTAAGGAGCTGAACGCCGGTCTTAGCCTGATAGCGTAGGTCAAGGCTGTGCCTTCGATATTCGTATGGTGGGAGGATGATGTCCTACTTTAGGATTATCTGACCGGAGTGCCGGTATAGCGTGAAATATCAGTATCTGACTGCAGTTGCCGCTTTAGTGTAACATAGTCCACCCCTGACCACTAGACGAGGCTAGCTAGTAACTATGACAAGATCCAGGTAATCAGGTGCATTGGGAGGTGACTAACGTGGAGCTAGGGTATTGCTTATAGCAGGTTCATGCATATGCCCATGTGTTTGCTGCACGATAGACTCGAAACTGATGAGATTCTTGAATCTGAAAATGAGTACTACGAACTGCACTCAACTCATACGATGGTTAATATGGCAAGCGCAGTCAATATCAACAGCGCTGCCCGCGGTTTCTCTACATGTATATGCTAAATATACTTGTCATAAGGGAATCAGTCGTTGTAGCCCCTAACGGTCATCACCATGTGTAGGTAGCTATTTATGTCACGGGAGACGGAAGTCAGAAACTTCGGCCTCGCTGAACTATCCTTAACAGATACACATTCAATATCGTAAACCAATGATAAGTAATTTGGCAGGGCTGCTAACATTACCTCTAGTTGCATGGGACTCGGCTGCTGGCGGTCAACGATGACACTAGGTATACGGTATTATCCCTCGAAATCCAGAGGAAGCTAATGCAAGCCTCTGCAAGACCTCCCCCGATATTTTACGTAATATAAGTTTAATTAGAGCTAGCCTACGATCGCCGTCCACTGAATTCTGCTATACGATTGCTAAGCAAACTGCGCAATCTTTGGCGCTTAACCGTAAATATTTTAAGTTCGTCACTAGCGGATTACCGTATTTCGAGAGATAGTATGGTACAAGCTGTTCGTATGATGGTTTCCTGGATTATGGAGGAAGGGAGCCGATATTTGCAGACTAGAGCTAAGCCACTTGGAGATTCGGTAGAGGAATGACGGAATCAATGGACGCCAGGAACGCTTGGCACTGCAGACTGCACTCATGCTGAATTTTGATTGTATATACCCTTGTTTATAAGTACTACTTCCTTGTTCCCTGGAGAGGAATCTTGAGTGATCCTCACCATGGTGTATAACTGCACGTGGTGAACCTATGCCTGTTATACGCTAGGATCTACACTGGACGAGTTAAAAGCAGAGGCAAAGAGTTAGCTGGGTCCGATTTCTAACATCGCTAAATGGTCTGCACAATTTTGGCTCAGCTGCAATGTACGCCCAGTCGGGGGGAGGCACGGCACCCTTCAGGCCCGGCGTCTCCACAGGCCTGTAGGCCAGTCGATAGAATCAGGTGCCGATAAGTGCACCGGAACAACAGTGCCTAATGCTGCACGATCCGAAACTTTCATGTAACACCCACATCGAATTTCCTTCTGCATCCCGTTGTCTGTACGTAATTAATCCATCTCTAGATTCCGAATCGCTCTTTTTCCTACGACGAGTTTTCATAATTTCTTTTTCCTCTCCGCCCTGAATAGCCTTTGAAGCCGAATCGAAGCTTAGGTTGTTGACCTTTCCCCAACTTCGAAGAAGCCTCTAGTTTGGAGAAAAAAGAAGAAACTAAGCGGCCCTTGCCTGACCGGTCCTTTCAACTGTTGTGCGTACCTTTCCAGTTGTAAGACAAAAAGACGCAACTTTTACTTGGCTCTGGAGGGGCACTTTTCTTTCGCTCAAATTTCAACCCACACTCAAACTTGCCGCCCACTTTTCCAATGAGGTGGCAGGTGTTAAGCTAGGCCCGACTCCTCGTAACTCCTGGTTCAACGCGCCGGAGACCAGAGAAAAGTTAAATAAGATGCTTCCGACGATTCGGGCTCGCGGGGGATCATGCTGACTTCGTCTCCAATTGCGCCTCGGGCCACCAACACATCGCCGAGGACCTTCCACTATGCTGTTGCTCCCACCGCTGCTGCCGCTTCCTCTGCGACACATTTGACTCGTTCCCCACATCATTCACCAAGGTCATCGAGGGTGATTGCGCCTCTATCGCGCCGCCATTCCAAGACGTCCATAGCCCAGCCTTCTCCCCGCGAATCGCCCAGGTCCTCCAAACAATATGTTGGGGTCGATGCCGCGACGCAGTACTCACCGATGGAGCCTTTCGACCCCACGGTGCCCTTACGCCCCGAGCCATCTCAGGCTGGTCCCAGAAGACCGCGCCCTACCGCCACCACTACGATGACGATGACGGTAGCCCATTCAGGACCACCGTATGCCGTGGCAGAACGCCCCTCAGAACCGAGCATATCGCCGGCGAAACCAGAAGATCCCCGCACAAACGCTCTGTCTCCAGGGAAGCGGCGAAAGTCTCAAGACATCGCGTCCACCCACTCGTCTTCGGTGGTCGCAGCGAGCCAGCCTAGTTCCCCCAAACGGTCCAAGCCAAACCAGGGCCCTCCTAAGCTATTGCCTCTGAAGTATGAGCTATGCGACGTGGAGGACATGGTGGTCCTCATCGCGAATATGCTGGGCGAGCTGATCGAAACGAATGATTCGATAGCCATGAAAAGCGGGCAACTTACAAGATTCCATTCAAGGTACGTGCCAACAGAACTTGGTACTGCCACAAAAATAAGAAATGTACCGTTTAACTCTTGCATACAGAACAGCACCAGGCATCTCGGTTCCCGATTACCTGCACCGACTGGCTAAACATGCCACTTTAACACCGCCGCTTTTACTGTCTATGGTATATTATATTGATCGATTATGCGCTTTGTATCCGGATTTCACCATAAACACGCTCACGGTGCATCGATTTCTCATAACCGCCGCGACAGTGGCCGGGAAGGGACTCTCGGACTCTTTTTGGAACAACTCGTTTTACGCACGCGTAGGAGGTGTCAAGGTTGCAGAGCTAAAACTCTTGGAACTGGAATTCCTATACCGGGTGGATTGGAGGATAGTTCCGAATCCGGAAGTCCTCGTCGCCTACTACAAAGGCCTAGTTGAACGGTGTGACGGATATATCCTCGAGGGCGACGAGGCTCCGGGAGAAGGGGCAGACGATGAGGAATCCGATGAAACGGATGCGGAGAACGGAAGCGATTTTCCGCTGAAGGACAGTAGCAGTCAAGAGAGCATTAACGACTAGGGCTGGGTGGCATACCCGGTGGAAAGCAGCAGCCTCCTGCTCCTCGGCAGCTTCGGTAACGGGGCGCTTCAGGCTATGATGGTAGGCATACAACTTATGATTGTCATATGAAGGCATTAGCTCTAGAAGGAAAACAGGCATTCGCATTATTGGCTGAAGCGGTATCGTTTGGGGTCCCTGGGGACCGGGTCGATGCATTCTGGATCATACCTGGGGAGGTATATTTGCTCCGTCGTTCTTGCAACGAGGAGTTGCAGCTGCGGAAAGGGTTCAAACATTTACATTAGATGGCCGTGTTTCCTTTGCATCACCGATGCAGATACCGGGCACGAAATGATGTTATGAAATTCTGGTATATATTATGAACTGCATTGATATAAAACTTGAACAATTTGGTAAATTAGTAAACGTACGAACTTTAAGATGGCCTGCGGTGTAGATCTTTTGAGGCTCCGTCAGCCTCGCTATGACGAGGTGGTATTGGGGTTCTGTAAATGTAAGTTCCGTGGGGCGCTCTACTGGACCTAAATTAGAAGCACCAACCAACCAGATGCAACACTGTGGACACCTAAGTATCAGGTTACTACAACGTAACGTGAGAGGATACTAACGTCGCAACACTACACCAACCTGAACCGGGACAATCTTCGCGGCGTCTACCTACTTAGGCAAAGGATCTCGACAGCAGAAAAAAAGAAAAAAGAAAAGAAAAAGCGAAAGACCAGAAGCGGAAATACCAAGTCGACGTCGGCTTAATTGACGCGGAACACATGAGGCCCTCGACGATATTCTCGGGCCTCGCCGCCTTGGCCCTCGCGAGCGTCGCCAGCTCCGCCGCCAGCTCACGAACCGCCACCATCTACGTCCAGCCGATCTCGCCCGGCAGCGCAGCAGCACCAGTACCGCCCATGCCGCTCGCCACGATCCGGTACAAGACGGATTCCTCATCATCATTCACACCATCATCAACCGGCGCGGGCTCGGACGCAGACGCAGACGCAGACGCAGAAGCAGAGGACGCCGACGCCGAGGTCCGCATTCTGTCGTACGAGGCGCCCGAGCTGCCTGCGGACGTGCGGCTGCTGCGCGTCGGCGTCTACGACCCGTCGCGCGGCGCCTGGGCCTCGGGGACCACGCTCGCGGGCGCCGAGAACCTCGCGCGCGGCTACGCGCCCACGCTGCTGCTGAGCGTGGAGGGCAAGGGGGACGAGGCGGTGGTGACGAGCGCCGCACTGCGCGGCGTCGCCGTCGACGCCGGCCACACGCGCGACTTCGGCCCCAAGGCCGCGCTGCTGCGGCCCGCGCCGGGTCGCCAGGTCGACCTCGACAAGCCCGTCGTCCCCAAGGCCGCCGGCCAGGGCGAGCCGGAGCCCGAGAAGAGTCTCTTGCAGAAGTGAGTCCCAATGCCCAGATCCGGATGCGGAGCCCGAGTCCGGGTTCTCGCTTGATTGATTGCTAACGCTGTGCTGTGCAGGTACTGGTGGCTGATCGCTGTCGTTTTGTTGCTTACGATGTCTGGGGGTGGTGAGGGCGGCAAGTGATGCATGCAGATGTAAGCTAAGCAGCCAATGAATAGACGATGCATTTAAACACGGCGTTATATCTGACATGCTGCGGTCGGCGCGTACTGCTCTAACATACAAGTCCCTTTTTATTTCCAGCGCCTGTTACCAAGGAGCGGCTTTAAGTGATGCCTCTATTATACGAGTGAGCATTATCAGTCGAAGTGCTTCTAGTCTCGATAGTTGATGGGCGATACGAGAACCATTGATGGGAAACGCCGGGTTCTTCTCATATGCATCCTACATCGACCATATCCGCTTCTACGTATATCCATCATACTTGTTCAACGGGGGCGCATAGGTACTGAACTTGGGGATATCGCAACTGACCGCTGCTGCCCCTGCGAGGAGTCGACAGGTAACCAGGCACTATTTTATGTGGTCAAGACTCTAGACAGGGCATTACGGTGCCAGGCCCAGTGCCAACAAGGCAAAGCAGGGAGTGGTTGGCGCCAATGGCTCTTCAAGCAGGCGGTGAAGCGACAGCTGGCAGAATCGGGGTCCACTGGCGCTACTGCATCTCTAATCGCGTTAGCGCGGTTGTCCCGCAGACTTAGAGTTTAGGTAGAGCCGTCCGGTAGCTGGCAACTTAAAATAAACCATTTCCTGCAGCTGTTCTCTCCTCTGGGGTTCCCCTTCCCATTCCTAAAAAGCTACCTTAACCAAAAAAAAAAAAAAAAGCCGTGCAATTCCAACCAATTGCGGTTTTCGGCGATTCTGATTGCATTGAGGAAACCTACACTCTTACTCACCCAATCCAGCCAGCCTTGCGCACTCAGCTAGCCACCCCATCAGATCACCGTCATCCATTTCGCACGCGACCTCACGATGTCTACCGAGAACGGCACCACTGTCCCCGGCCAGGACCCCACCGCCGCCGCCGAGCCCGTTGAGACCAAGGGAAAGGGCAAGGCCGTCGCAGCCGAGGAGCCCGCTGATACGTCGATGGACGAGGACGATGACGAGTCCGAGGAAGAGGTAAGTCAAGGTGATTTCTCAACCGAGTATGAGTACAGATACTGGACTCTATACTGACTAAGACGTGTTCAGGTCGCCGATGCTGGTAAGCGCCCGCAACCACAGCACTAGTGGACCGAAGTGCCCTGTACTGACACCAGTTGAACAGCCGAGGATGAGGAAGAGGACGGCATGGAGGAGATCGACCTGAACAACATTGTGGAGGGCGGTCGGCGGACCCGAGGCCGAGTGATTGACTGGGCCAAAGCCGCGGAGGAGAACCCTGCCGAAGACGATGACGATGACGACGAGGACGACTTCGAGCCCGAGAAGGAGAAAGATGACGATAAGATGGACGTGTCCTAAATTTTATTTTTGGTGTCTTGTCGACACCTGCACTTCGTTTTGAGTCTCTAGTCACGTCGGCGTCACTTTCTGGTCATCTGGTCAAAGGGGAACCTCAGGACGAAGGGAAAATTTCTTCGTCTGGCATCTGCATATAGGGCTTTGCGGCTCCGGACACATCTCGACGGCAACATCGGAGGGATATCGGCCTCGGTAGATCTGTAACCTCTTTGCCAGGTCGTGAAATTAGGTAAGACCTCCAGATGCAGGTACGGGCGTGCATACGGGAAATAAGAACATAGAAATGTGTACTGGCAATGAATGAAACTTCGTTGCGCCGACGTGATGGATCTCCCTGAGATCAGCTTCAGACCGCCCTTGCCGGTCCACTTTATACCGATCTCGTTCTATTTGCGTATAATACTTTTGGGACTAATACTTAAATAGCTCCAAGCTCGCACTGGTAAAGTGAAAAGTCAAAACCAGATATATCGGATTCGTATGCCAGTCTACTCTGTGTAGCAATGGGCTTCGAGAGGCGCCTTTTTTTTCAAATCAAGCCCTTGGTGCACTCTTATGCTAAGGCCGAGGAAATGGACCGCTTCCTGAGAATGGAAAGCACAAAAACGATCCAATTGGCTGTGAGATGCACTCGTAGACATAATAAGTTTCGACGTCCTTTCGTTCAAGCTCGCTGACTAATAGCGATACGTACGGGGAAATGTTGTCTTATCCACCCATCGGAGGAAAGAATGACATCTTATCGCTGTCGTCGCCTTGGGATGTAATTATTGCGTGCTTTTCCTGCAGGTCGTTATGAAGAGCCGGTAGGCACCTTAGCAGTCAATCATTTACATACTTGGGTTCGAGTTTAGCGGCGCGCCTCGCTTTGTAATGCCGAATGTGGTGACTTGAACGCGGCCGTGTGACCACTTCTTCCCGTACGTATATGGATAGGGTGGTATTGGGCCGGGGGCGAATGACGACAGTGCCTCAAAAGACATTTTGGATTATAAATACCATTGCTTAGCAAGCCACCCATTGCGAACCTCTTCAAGAGGGTGGGAACATGCATATATAGATAGACGTACAAGACGCATTATGAGCTAAAGTTCAAACCTGTCCACAGCCATATCTATCTACATTTACTACAAGCCGACGACATGACGACAGCCATCTTCAGACACATCGATCTCTCGACGCAGGCGCCCGGCACGAAGCCATGGAGCAAGGTAGATGCCGCCTTCTCCAGCTACGGCTACCAGCAGGTGACGCGCCCCGTGGCGGACCTGCGGGGCGCCCGCGACCCCGCCCACTTCACGCTCGACAGCGCCGGCTTCGCCCTGCTCCGCTCGCCCGCCGCCGAGAAAGAATTCGTCGACGACGCTGCCGTGCGCGGAGGCTACTATTCCGAGGTCGAGGCCCGTGAGTACCACCAGTAAACCTTACCTTGGCTCCCGAACCTGTTTCCAGTTCCTTGCCCGCCCGATGTGATCTCATCTATAGAAGGACAAAAGTTTTGACCCCGGATGATTGCTGCAGTGTTGCGCGCGCACTACCCCGGGATCAAGAAGGTCGTCATCTTCGACCACACGATCCGGCGGCGCACCCACGACGCCGCGCGCACCCCGGTGCAGCTGGTACACGTGGACCAGACGTCGGCAGCGGCCGCCGCGCGCGTGCGCCGCCACCTGCCCGCCGAGGAGGCGGACGAGCTTCTGCGCGGGCGCTTCCAGATCGTCAACGTGTGGCGGCCCATCGGGCACCCCGCGTCGGACCACCCGCTGGCCGTGATCGACTGGCGGAGCACGCGGCCAGCGGACTTCGTGCCCGTGGATCTGCTGTACCCGAAGCGCGCGGACGACAACGACGACGACCGCGGCAGGGAGGTGCGGCCCGACGAGGCCAGCCTGGCCTCGACCGAGGGCTACGAGGTGCGCGGCGAGACGCTCGGCGTGCTGCCGAGCGAGGACCACCGGTTCTGCTACGCCCGTGACATGACGCCCGACGAGGTCCTGCTGCTCAAGTGCTACGACTCGTTCGGCGAGGGCGAGCAGCCCCTCGGCCGCCCCGGCGTCGCCGTCCGCACGCCGCACACCGCGTTCGAGGACCCGCAGACCCCCGCCGACGCCCCCCCGCGGCAGAGCATAGAGGTCAGGTGCTTGGTGTTCTACGAGTAGGTAGCTAGCTGGGGCAATCGGCACCGCGGTGGGGACGTGTCCGTAAGGACCGGTGTGTAATGCGGTCGAAGGACTTTTCGAGAATTTTACGAAGCAAGCGCAATATATTCTACGTATATATGTGTCCAGGACTGAATTCTGTTTGGAAAGTCATCATGCATCCAGACTTCCCATGTCGTCGTTGTATATGCCTCACAGTCGACGTTTTATGGGTTTTGGGTCGGACGCCTTAATGACATGCAAATCACTCTTGCCCCGTTACTCGTCTTGCTGGCACTTCGGGACGATAACAGAGTAGAACTCCATTATATAGAAAGTCCCCGAGGTTTTTCTAAAACATGAGTAGTCGGTATGAATGCGCGATTTGGCGTATGCCGGATCCAATTTCAGGATTGTTGAATTGAGGGATCTCCCGGTCTAGTATTCTTAGAACCCACCCATCCAGGGGGGCCTGAACTACATAGTTAAAATTTAGCCCAGCATCTTCTCACACAGATTACGACCCTTTTCTCTCGGCCGCTCCCACGTCGTATTTGATAGGCTGGTTATATGCCCATTAGATATCTTTATAAGCTGCAAGTTTCGTAAGTTGTCCGAAATGTTACATTTTAGCAAAGGTGCAGATGAATTATATCAGGCCTATACAAACTAAGATGGAACCTTCATAGTTGACAACCCGACTCGAAAGATATAGCCGGATAAAAAAGGATATCCTGGTAGAATGGATAATAGCTGCTCGTCGATTCAGATGAAGTGTGTTGCGCCGAGAGAACTAATCTTTATCTGGAGAGTCCGATAGGCGCTGTATCGGTATCGAGTGTCGTACGATCGCTCGCGGTATAAAATAACGAAATCATAGAGATAATGTGAACTCGGATGGTCTTGCAGAAAAGGGGTAGTTTGGTTAATCATTCAAGGCCGAGAATCCGGTAGGCACCCCCCGAATAATGTTGTTCTGAGGCTGCCAAACCGTATATAGAGCTTTCTAGCCACTGCTCCCTGGAGCCCAGCACTAATCGGGACGGTTTACGCTTTCTACGCCTCATGCAGCCATTTCTCCTGACGAGCTTAACTGTGATAGATGGGGAATAGTCCCTTGGGATGTTACTAAAACATGCTTTTAATATGATTGCTATGTCTCGCCTAGTATTACTGCTAACCCCCGCCAATACCCGTACAGAGAGAGATAAACCCGGTACCATCTTACAGTACCTGTTAGGAAGTTAACATATCCCAAGTACATTCGAAACTTGCCCAACAAAAGTGGTTATCGTCTATACTTATATCATGCAAAGTGCAAAGTGGAATGGAGTCATTTTCAGTATAAATCAAGGCTATAATTATCTAAAACCAGTCGTTATAGAACACGAAGACTTGCCTGAACCGATAAAGCAAAGCTTAGTAAAGGTATTCATCCCCTCTTCTCTCTCTCTAATGTAACGGTACCATCATTCATCACGGCTATATCCGCTCACACTCTTTAGCTGTCCTCTTTCATATGCCCTGGCTAATTAACCGGGGGCAGACACAGCTTAAAGAAGCTACAAATTCTGAAGTAGAATCGGGAACAGGCGTTTTCAACGACGATCATTTTGGGTCCTCTGACTGAAATGTTCTACCCGGGCTTCGCGGAGTCTTTCCGGTCACAGCTTCTCCATTCTGAAATGCAAGGTGTGGTGGGACTGTAACGGGGCATGCCTGTGAGAGAACCAAGGGTTGGTAAACCCAATGGCACGATAGGGGTTGATCTGGCCACGCGCGAGAGTCCCCCCTGGTCAAAGACAATTTCGGCTCATCATGTCGATTTCTTGATGAAGGTTTACCTGGGGATCCTGATTATAGAACGCAGGGATCGTTTAATGCATAAATGTGGGATCGACCGCCTCGCTCGCCGGGAGGGACGACATGACCGTATATGCTACACTTAGAACGGATCGCCTGCTACTCGCCTGCGTCTACACGCTGCAGTCGGAGTATGCCAGAAAATACTACGTCCCTACCTCCTACGGCTTCGCACGTTCTCATGTTCCAAACCCGGCGTATAGTTTTCTTTTGAATGACGTTAACCGTATTTTCCGGGTAATAATATCCAACAAACGAAGCAGTAGAAGCAGCGGCAGAGCGTGAGCAGCGGCCGCGATGACTGCGGAGTCGTCCGCGCTTCGTGAATTTTCCTGCTCGTTGCCTGGTTCGGGCGCTCGGTGATTTACCTACCCATGCCCGCAATAAGGGGGTGTCGCATCGGATGGGCGAGCTTCCCTGCATGTCCAAGGCTTCGAAGCGAAATTCCGGACTGCAAGGGGAAGAGAGGCAGACGAATCAGGGTGCCAAAGAGAATGACGCGCAGAAACCACGCCGCTCTGTAGCAGCTGAAATGGGAAAAGAGAACCCGCACGCCACATTCGATAATTATACGGTTCGAGGGAGACCTGCACGTCATCCGGGACCCCTGGCCGACCGATGCGCCCGAGCGGCAGCGGTAAAGGGGAGAGGCGGAGGGGCAGGATTGGGGCAAGGGGCGGGCGCCTAAGCAGTCAATAGCTGACAAGGACGCTAGTCCCTTCGATGCTACCCTTCGTTCCTCTTCTTTCCCGTATCGGGAAGACGGTGGTTACCGCAGTAGGTAGGGTTGCATCGCGCCCTCAACTCCCGGGTCCGTCGCGGCCGGTATATCGAGGCTAATAGCCGCGGCTGGGGGGTTGCATCGGTCCTGCAGGTCATTATTAGGACGCATTCGAGAAAAGAATAGAAAGCAGGCAGATTTCAGGCAGGGGTCAGGTTCGAAGTTGCGCATCTGTGGGCTTGGCACACAGAGCTTTTATCCATTTTCTGTTCAGTCGGTGACCGGGGCGTTTCCTTGGTCTGTTGGCCACGAAAAAGAAGACTTCTATAAATGTACTTTTCCCTTCCACGATGCACACACACACCCATACCCGAGCGTAGTACAGAGTACTCGGGGCGCTGAAAAGGGGAAAGCCCCCTTCCCCTGCGGGGGGTGAGTGACGAGCAAACCTAGAGCCCTGAGAAACATTCGATATCAGATAACAAGCCAAGCCAGGGCGGTCACATAACCGGCCATGGAAAGGAACCGAACATTCAGCCGTGTCATCCGGTCCGTGAAATCCCGCTCTACCGTGCACATGCCGGTACGTCACTTAGCCGGTAAGTAGCAGTTAGCGCCTAGACGTGGCACCCGGGTTATTTTTCTCCTTCAAGGGGGCGCGGGTAACTTTACGACGACGACGAGGAGTAGGTAGGCAGGCGGGACGGTGGAATTATCCTGTTTTGATGTGTCCATCCTCAAGCATATACCCAATGTCACGTATAAATTGGTTGGGTTCCTGGAGGCCAGATCGAGCATATATGGAGTGGTCGTAGCAGTGGCAGTAAGCTCGAATGTTGTCCACCCCCCGGATTAGTCGCGAAGGGCGAGACAAAGATAGAGTTGTCGTAAGCCAAGCCCCGGCGGTAATTTTCAGCGCTACTCGACGTAATCAGTCAGGTAAATACTGATGCCGAGGCCTCGGCTTCACGGGTTAAGCCGCCCTCTCATGTAGATAAGATGCATGTGTAGCTCCAGTTACACGATGGTAGCGCATTCCGTTCCGGCGAAGTAGTAAATAAAAGTCAGATACCGCTCGTGGGGGGAAGGGCGGGGGTCGTAGTGCAGCCTTATATATTGCGTCGCGTCTTTGCTCATCGACGCGCCGCGGTTCGTCATCTACATCCACGTCGATATCAACAGCGGCATTAGGGGGGACACGAAGCGCGAGTCGGCAGGACGAAGACGAATCACGAGGCGCCCGCGGGGGGGAGATCTGCTAGGACTTGACGCGCGGCCCTGGGCACCAGTCAGGCAGACAAGCGCGGATGTTAATATCCGGCCTAGAAGCGAAACTAATAAACCGAGGCCCAAGAAATGGACGATGGGATACGGAAGGGCATATCCTGAACCCAGAAATGGTAAATAACGACGTCGTCGTTGGCGTTATCGCCGTCGCGCAGCGCGGAGATTTGTGCCCAGCGACCGGACGTCGCGAGCACAGCGGAAACTGCAAGTACGCTTGCCCAATCGTACAAGGCCGACTGACTTAGGGTTACGTATGTCAGGGTCGCGCAAGGCGGCCTTCCCCCTCATAACTCTGCTTACTCGCATACACATGTGTGTATACGCCAGGTAGTGCCACGGATGCAACTCGAGAGACCACCTGGGGGTTATAGATGTCCTTGTTCCCATTATTATCATGACCCCTTTTTTTGTCATACATGTAAAGCGGATTGGAAAGGAATTCAGAAGAAACACCTCCCCGTATTAGAGTCGTACGATCTGAACGCGCCATATAAGCCAGTCTCGTGAGTAAGCACACCTAGGTGTAGATTTTGTCTCGGCTCGTCTGCCGCGGGTTTGTAATGTATCTATATGCCGTGCCCAGGGATGGGCGAATCATAAAATGTCCGAAGGGATGGTCGAATTGGGAAAGCCGATCGTCGTGTGGTTGGCCGCTGTCCGCGGTGTTACAACAACCACAGCTGCCCGAGCTGGGAACGGCGATTTTCTCCCGCCCGGCAACGAGTAGAACGAAAATTGTTTGTCGTGTTCATCGCCCAAGGGGCGCGGACGCCGACATGGTGCATAAATGCGAGAACGCCAGATATCTTTTACACGGCTTGGAATGGTCCTTGTTCGACGGCTCTGGTTCGCACACGAGCAGACCAGGGCCGGTCGCCATAATATTGAAACTTCTTCGTATTTTCCTTGTGATGGCGCTTCGTTCCACATGTGTATGTACGTATTCGCTATTGGCTGCTGCCGGCTTAAAGGTGTTCGAGGTGAGCCATAGTACCAGAAGAGCAACGAGCAAGGGGGTGATCAGTTGGAAATCCATGGGCTAAAATCCTTGATGAACAGGCGCGCCAAATATCTAGATGGGACCGCCTCTCCGTTCTTTGTAGGCAACAATGTACATATTTCCCATCCCTCCTTTCCACATGCTTTAACGACGAAAAATGTTCATGGCCCAATAACTCCTTCCCTCTCTTCTATCCCACCGTATCCGTAGATGCATTTTGACCGCTAGCATGGAAATGTCCCGTAAATGTATGTAGATGCGTAGGTAGGCTTGGAGGTTGGTATATTTCAAGTAAACACAGTGAATCGAAGGACGGTGACCTGATCCGATCAACGAAGATAGACCTCGCTCGCGATTTTGGCCCCTTCTGTATTTTCTCCGGGGCGGAGTTCGGGTTCTGCCGCGTGATTTTAATGAATCGTGACAGGGGGAGGGACACGCTTCGCTGATATCTCATAGAGATCACTCTAGGGATGTCAATCCTCAGGTGGAGAGATCTTGATGGTTTGGTAGCGCATTAGACCTGATGGTTGCACGGGCGGTCGACGGTAGAAGAGACCGACGGGTTCTCGTGGCATCAAGATCATTTTGCATGCTTACTCTGCGAATCGTGATGGCTCACGTTCGATTGTCGGGGGCCTCTACCCTGAAACGAGATAGCCGCGAGGGGTAATCGCATGATTTTGAACCACCTTCATTCACGCGGCCCCTAGTCCACCGGCTCCACCACGTGACTTCTCATCATTCTCACCTACCACAGGCGAATGTCGCCGTTCGCCTTCCCCGTGCTGCTGCTGCTGCGTTCTCATTTCCGAAGTTGTGAATCGGGGTGATGGTTGATCTGACAATAGGGATGAGACTGAATGAGCACTACTTCGAGGTTGCTGTGCAGGCTGCATTGTTTCTGGCATCGTCCCTTCGCGAGGGGTACTGAATCCCGGAGATAATCCGCGGTATGCGCCGAATCCTTCCCCGCGCCCTCGGCCCACTGGCCTGTAAGATGATATATCGCTTCTCTGTCGCGAATGGCCTCTCCGTCGACCAGGCGGCGGGTTTGACAAGATAGATGGGACGCCCGGCTGACCGTATGGCGGTGACCTACTCCGTGGCCGCGTCGGTGCAGGTGTAGCCTGTTGAGGGCCGGTGGCTTTTCGTTTCCGAGGCGATTCTACTAATTTGACGCTTATTATTAGCTATCTGGCTTTCACTTGCTCGTTTTAGGCTTGGACGAACCAGATGGCGTTCCAGGCTGATTGGAGCTCGGCTGAGAGGTCGGTGGTGTCCAGTGATGGAAGTAAATCGAGGGCGATTGTTCCTGTTGCTGCGTCGTCGCTTGCTGGTGCCCTAGTACGTGCGCCGGGTAAGACGGATTCGCAGGGGCTGCAGCAGCCATCTCACCAGTGCGTAGTCGAGGGAGGCTAGAACTATCTAACGATCTTCCGACCGAACCTGCCACGCCCATTGTATGTGCTCTGGCTCTGGTTGGTGAGCCGGGTCCTTGATATGGCACGAAGCCCCCTTGCCCGGTTGCCCCGGATCCCGGTGTCGATGGCACCGCGGCCGAGCCAGAATAGGCCCCATATTGCTGGGAATCTCTCCGATGGTCCGGGGATACGGGCCCCTGCGGCGGCAGTATCTGTGCGGGATGTACTTGCTGTGGCATCAAATACTGCTGAGCAAACTCTCGAGCCACCTGCGGGAAAGTCCCCCCCCCCATCCCGGTAAATAAGACCGGAATCATTGGCGGTGGGATACCCCGATCTAGGGAGGTCCGGAGCATGTCGTGTTCAATTTTTCGCTGTTCCAACCGCAAACTCTCCTGACGCGTCTTCTCCTCTTCCTGCCGTCTCCTCTCCTCCTCCGCCTTGGCTACGAGCCAAGTCTTCATCGAATCCTCTGAGCCTTGCCATTGGGGTGGGGCAGGCAGTGCGCCAAGATTCTGGCTGTGAGCGGGAGGAGCTGGCGGCGCCTGGGAGTGCAGAGACGGGCCTGGAGCTGACTGGTGGGCTTGGCTGGGTGCTGGCGGAGGTTGCGATAAGGACATGGCCGCCGGCAAAGGCAGACCACGGTGAGGCGCCGTCATGGGCTTGACGGACGGACTATGTTTCTGTGGAGCTGGAAGCGGCTTCTGGGCAGAGTCCTGGGCGACCACGGGGGGCGAGGATCGGGGCGGTGTCGGTAGGTCATGGACGGTCCGGTAGCCGTAGTGGACTGGCTGCTTAAGTGTGAGCATCATCTCGAATACAGAGATGTGTAAGAGCTAGGTGGGAATATATGTGACTGCTTCAGAAGTTCAAAAGAACGGTGAGGAAGTAACGGGCGGTTTCAGCAGTAATACTCGAGGAAGGGTGATAATAACCTTGGCATAAGAAAGCTGGTGAGGACGGCCAGCTTAGTGGAGCGGAAAGAGGAAGCATTCGAGACTTATGACACTCTTGGGCCTGCAAGCCCAGCCTCATCTGATGATCGTTGCCAGATGCATGCAGGGAGTAATTTCAAGAAAGGATTGGCTAAGAGGCAAGACGGCACTGGTTGGATGTAGTAGATCAGTTCGTGGGTGTTATGAACTGGCAAGCCGCAACGCGGAATAGTAGTCGAGGTACCAAGCTTGACGCCTCGGCAGCCCATACGAATGGAAACAGTCCTTGAGTTGGGTTGCACCTTATAATGAAGCACAGCTCTGCTACTTGTGGCTCTTTTAGGTAATGGCCGAAACGGAAAGGAAGGAAGAGAGCGTCTCCTAACTAGATGTGGAGCTGATGGGATGCCTGGCTCGATTCTTTTAGGGTCCGTGTACGCGGAGGTGAGACCAAAGCAAGCAAGAAGTGCAAAAAGATCAGCGTCAAGGAGAGAGGGCCAAAGAGCTACTGGGAGTTGTTCAGGGGATTGGTTACGTTGTGTTTGGGAGATGGAATCGATTAGGAGGCAAAAGAGAATAGTACAACTCCCTGTCAGTGAATGTGGCTAAGTCAAGTTAGATAAGCTTCCCTTAACGGGGACGGCGGGATTGCTAGCCTGAAGAAAGATAAATAAGCTCAGGAAGACCTACGAGAAGAACGAGATTTCGGGCAACCAATCTCGGTCGAGAGACAAGAGTCCAGAAGAAAGCGGCTCAACACCTAGCAAAAAGAGAAGAGAGCATGATGGGAGGGGAAGCTTTCTTTTCACCCCACCGCCATGACAAGGCTGTGATTAACCTATCGAGGATAGGACAAAAGGTGGCCTGTCCTTGTCTCGCCTCTATCAGGGTTCAAGGGAGTTGTTTTCATTTACGAAGCTGAGCGTCAGGGTCGGCCAGTGAGATGGCGTGTTATAGCCAGTCCTGTTTTCGCGGGCCCGTTCTGTCATGGCTCGAAAAGTTTCGAAGTCTCGACGGCCGTGGGCCAGAGAGGCCGACGCACAGGCCGGGGCCGACTTGTTGTTATGCAGGGTCGATCCCTCGATTCGTATGGGAAAGATCAAGGAGGCGTGTGAGAATCACGGGCGAATCAACGGATGTGGGGGTGTGTGGAAATACTAGTCTATGGGAAGAGGCTACTCGAGGGAGTGTCTTGTATGGACGGAATGGACTTGTGGGGTCTGAAACGCACACCAAGCAGAGGCGAACCTCTGTTTGAGGGAAGCTTGACGACAGTGGGTCGGCTAGAAGAGGTGAAGATATCCCTAGGACGGAAGCAAAACTCCAGAATGAAAAAGAGACCAGACCGGAGACAGCGAGAGAGTTAATAAGCCGTCATGTGTCTTTCTTTTGAATCTCGAGTGCAGGGAGAGATCTCAAGAACTCGGAAATAGCCGCGACAGTGGGAAGCGAAGGATCGGGGGACACTGTCAGTTGTCTGTCTGTCTGTCATCGGGGACGGAAATATGACTTCCAAAAGGAAGTGTGTAATACCTGGGCCGACCTGGCCGTATTGTTCATGGCATGCTTTACCTATTGCTTCACACTTGACCTGCTGATGTCGTGTGGACACAGCACAGGGGAGGGATATGGCTGACGGCCGGGGTATGATCTTCGTGTTGCACGTAGTAGTATGTGGCTTAGTCCTCCCTGGGTCAGCCAAGCATCGTGCCCTCTCTTCTCCCTCTTTTCCCCGTTCTCCCCTACGGCGTATGTACAGTACTACTGACTGCGCTATGCAGCTCCTCATGCACAGAAGTTGTGTGTACGCGCGGGGCGTGTGCGTGCGTGTCTGTGTGTCTGTAGACAGAGTACTGTAAAATGGCCTGCCTAATATCTCTTCTAATGTAGTATGCAGTTGTAACAGGGGTGGGCGGGCACTACCCTCGTTACATTCAGGTGTGCAAGCATAGGGTTGTATACTTGCAGTCATAGTAGTTCCGGCGAAAAGCACCTCGTACTTCGATAGATGCAAGCATTACGCTGATTGGTCAATTTAGTTCAGGTTGATCCATTCGACCCTTCAGCATCCAGATTTAGACTTTGAAAGGGTACATGGCGTTGGAAGTACCCTTTTCGTTATAAAAAATGGGGCGCCTTGCATGGCTTCTTTTAACGTTTACACCATCCGTTGGATAAAAGTAAAACACATGCCGCTTAATTGCACGTCTTACCTGCAGTATTGAATGAGGGATGGTTACCAATATAATGCATCATATACAATAATGTATGCCATATACGCTATATATGGCTCGATATCTAGCTTTGGCTTGAGTTACGACCCATTCATGCTTCGAGTCGCCCTCCCGCGGTTCGTCACTTATCTAGGTGTACTTTGCACATCTGGATATAATAAACCGCCAGCTACGCACGGGTTGTGCATGCGTACTCCACTGATACAGCCCCATATCTTTATACCTTTAGGTACTCAAGCCGCATGCCTAGTGTCTATGCGGCGAATGGGTCGTTGACTCCTTCTGATCAAACACGTTATGTATGCATTTAGAAAAGTACCTACTCAATCGAAGTTCTTACCCGGTCCGGCGTAGCTACCTTCCTTGCTGTTAGTCATATGCCGACTGTTAATTATGTGGGTAAAGGCTAAAGGATTTCAACGGGGAGCATAGAACACGCTTTTCTAAACAGGCAAACAGTAAGGGGTTTCTTGGGGTCCTGGTTCTGATGAGAAGGAATATGAAGGGGTTCGCGATGTGATCCCATGAGCTCTGGGGAAAGGAGAAGAGGCTTGCTTCTTTTCGTCACGACAGGGAAGAGAAAGCAACCAACTTGGGACCGGTCATTGTCCTTACTCACTCGGGCTGTGATGCCGACGTTTCGTATTTATAGCAAAGTATGGAGATTACCAGCAAACAAGGCCCAAGTGGGCAAGTCGATCTTTCAAGCTTGGAACCTTTGATTGGCAGCCGGTGGCACAGGCAGCTTAACTGGGAGAGCTACTACGTACTTGTAAGGTTTCCCGATTGAGGCTTTCGAATGAAGGACCACTTGGGTAATATCCCGACATTTATATATAGATAGAAGCGGTTCACTCCTTTGCTGGGGACAACACGATTACCTTGTTGAGTGTGAAGGGCCTAACCTATTCCAGTAAGCGCGGAAACCCAGCTGCTTCCGCATTGTTCTGTGACAGGGTATCGGGTCTTAAATTGGCGTTCCTATTTGAGGATTCGGACAGGGAAGAGAGAAATCATCGAAGACACGATCTTCCTGGGAGCATAACACGGCGATCTTAATTATGAGGGGTTGAAGAGGGGCAACTAGCCCCTTGTTATTTACCATATTGTGAGCTACGGTGCTTCATACACAAAAGTATATGTCATTCACATTCGATGGAGCATGAAGGCTTTCAACATTGTGCAGATTTTTACCATTGTGTTTTGAGGTTTTAGACGACAGCCCGCGATGCGATTGAC
This sequence comes from Monosporascus ibericus, assembly GCA_004154915.1. Taxonomy (NCBI): domain Eukaryota; kingdom Fungi; phylum Ascomycota; class Sordariomycetes; order Xylariales; genus Monosporascus; species Monosporascus ibericus. The sequence goes on along the minus strand of QJNU01000115.1, from coordinate 44,315 downwards.
AAACAGTTTGATGCCGTTATACCTCTTCCTGTTTCGCCGCTGGGGAAGTTGAGTCTGCTAGTTATGTATTGCATATGTATATAAGTTACCTTCAGCTTATAGCTCCCCTTGCTCTGCAGGGATCACAGGGTGAGCTACTGAGTAAAGAGTAGAGGGCGGCTGTTAATATTGAAGTATTTATGGATCATCAGTTGTAATGAGAATTATGATGTTTGTTTAGTTCCTAAGTCATTAATAAACTAGAGATTCGCTTTAGTCATGGTATCACCGCAACGTGTTGAACCCCTCCGAGACTGGTCTGTCCGGACTGATGAGGTATCGCATATCGGAATCGGGCAGTGATCAACAAATCTGAACCTTGCTCATCGTAAAACACCAAAAGGCTTGGCAGATACTACTAGCCAAGCCGGGAATAACATCTTCAGTCCCTACTCGAGGGTTCATCCACATGCTTCTCGACGACTGGGATTTCTGCAAGGTAGACAACTGTTTTTGAAGGGGATACCTGATATGACGAATTGGCCGGCGAGCAAGTTGTGTATCATTACGAACATCGTATTGTCGATAGGGCCAAAACAATGTCAGCATGGATCGTTGTAAAACCGAGTCCATATCCTCATACTGCTCGGCGCGATACGTTCGGGTATGCGAAAGTAGCATTGATAGCGCGGACTGTGGAGACAGTTCCCTATGCGGGAACATGTTCTAAATTGGGGGGGGGGGGGCAGGTAGTT
>QJNU01000115.1:0-37467 GCA_004154915.1 Monosporascus ibericus | reverse complement strand
TTTTTATTGCCCCCCCCCCCCCCCCTTGCTGGCCAAGGACGGGTTCTAAGACGAACCCTGCCAGGGGCACCAAGATTGCCGAGGGTGAGCTAGGGAGTTTCTACGCCAGCCCGAACTTATCAGCCGACGCAGACGTGCGCGGTCGCTTAAGCCGAAGGCTTCGCTTGCATATATCCGCTTTGTGGGTTAAGCTTGCGAGGGACCTACCTGGGAGCCGTCTCATTGGAGATTCATTGAACACGTTACTGATCGCCGAGGCGTGAGCCTGACATCTTCACTCGATGGCTGGATGAACAATACCTATGCTATGATGTTGACGCGGCGGCCTATATGCGCCGTACCCACGGAGCAAAGGCCGTGGCTGGGCTAGAAAACTATTATTCCCACTAGGAAACTGCAGGACTGGAGACCGTCGCAAGTTGATGGATGCACGGCATGACGGCGCGTTAAGCTACGCCCGAGCCCTTGCATATTGAGGATTCTGTGTAGGACATATCCGCAGTATTCCTATCACCTCCTTCTTCCTAAGCCCGTCAGTCGTTTCTGGAGAATGACGCACTAGATAGCGCGGCCGCGAGGCGGAGGAATAAATAACAGATACCCCGGAGTAATCGACTCCATGGTGGTTCTACCAAATAGAGCCAACGAGGATGGGAGAGCAGATTCCTCTCTCCGCAAAGCCGGTCAGCCTAGGGCCTCCCCCCGTGGCCCCCCAGGCAGGCCGTCATCCAGAATCGCCTGCTGAGACAGTTGGCACCGGTACTTCTTCTATTAATCGATAGGCGCGCTCCTTTGCTAGGCTAGTGCTACGTCGTGGTGCCGCTCCGCACACCTAATCCCGGCCTGCATGTCTCCTTAGGTAGTCCGGGATACAACAAGACCCGTTGGCCCCTAAACGTCCTCCGGCGGAGGACGGACCGACAGCAATGGCAAGAAAGAGGTCGTAGAAAAGGTGTATATGTAAATATATATATGTATCCGCGCGTGCTTGTCTCGTCTGGTTCTATGTACATCCAGTCTCTCTCCTCGCTAGGGTATATCCTCTTCTTGCCCACCCGCATCCCCGTGGGGCCCCCTCTGGATTTGTGATTCTCGCAATAACACGTAAAAACAACACCGAGAGGCGAACGGGAATGCAACATCATGATACCCATTTTCCGTTCAAAGGTGTGTAAATCGCATTCCATAACGCGGTTCGCCGTATACGACATCCGGACATTCCCACGTAGATCCTATTTGCTTCCAAACCCGGTTCGCCATTAGCCAGAAGGACAATAAGGGAAGGCCAAAGGAAGAAATCAAGGTGCGAATGCGACGCTGGCGGTCGGTGGAAATACGGCCATTCTATTGCCGTGGAGAAACTCCTGCGATGCGAGGTATCGATCAACTTAAAAGCAGTAGCATTAGGAAAAACAAATCCAACCATACCACCCTGCGCCCTGTGCGATGCAAGCAAAATAATTCATTCAAGAAGAATGTATGCAATGCCATCACCAACGCTTCGCCCTTCTCTATGGTCGTCTGAGAATTCCACTCAGTCGGGGCGGGCTCTTTGCTTGTGCAAACCGACACGATCATGTCGCCTCGTTGAAACGTTCATGTACTCGTATATCTTGCACTGCCCATCTGGGCGGTCCGCCTTCACGCGGAGCGCACCATGCACTTCACGAACCCTAGGTGTTCGTTGGGTTACCCCCTTGTTCATTCTCTGACCTCAATGGGACCGACACACTCTGCATCTTCGAATTACCATGACCGAGATGCCCACCCGTGAGAAGTGACTGAGACTCTGAGGAGGCACTCGCCCAGGAGTCTGCCTCAGCTGGCGCCACTTCCGGCTTGTCTGCAGGAGGAGAGGTCGTTGCTGATGTAGCTGGGCCAGCGTTGCTGCCGTTATGGCTCTCCGTCAGTACTTTAGGCGAACGTTGCTGTTGCTGTTCCTGCGACTGCGTGGAAGATTTTGCCTGTGCGCTCGCTGCAATGGACTGCCCATGAGTTGAGTTGACCTCGTTGGGTGAACCTACGGGCGCCTGCGAGGATAGATAATTTCTAATTGGGGTAACGAGGGGAGGCGACTTATTTGCGGCATCGAGTTCGTCCATCGCTTCCCTAATCGTCGGCGGGCTTGGGACAGGGGAGAGTTTCGGGGGAGGCGCATTAGCCGACTCTCGACTCAAGTGGTCTGGGTCAGACGGGTCGTTTAACAATGAATTCGGTTTTAGGACATGGCTCGTAGTGTACGTATCCAACTTCTTCTTGAGTAGGTCTGCCTTGACCGGTTTGGCAAGATAATCGTTCATGCCTGCTGCTAGACACCTTTCGCGATCACCTTGGATAGCTGACGCGGTCATCGCTATAACAAGAACCTTTCTCACCTCATCGATCTTGTCCTTGCGTATGAGTTTCGTGGCTTCATACCCATCTAGAACAGGCATCTGTACGTCCATGAGGACGATATGGTAGGGTTGCCTCTCCTTGGCTTTCTGGCGTAACCCTTCCACGGCCTTCATGCCGTTCTCGTAAGCGTCGACGTTAGTGTATCCGAGCTTGCGCATGTAGTTGATGGCTATTCTCTGGTTTATTAGATTGTCCTCTGCGATACAAATGCGAAGTTGATCTTTTGGTATGCCTGCCAGGTCGAGATACGGATTCAACGAGTTGTGCCGCGGCGGCTCTCGAGTCTTGTCGGGTGCTTGAGGTATCGCAGACATCTGAGCGTCCCCGGCTGAGACTTCTGGCTTTGCCTTGTCGAACGTCACTGTGAACCATGCAGTCGTGCCCACGTTCTCCTCACTCTCTAGCTCAATTCTCCCCTTCATCATCGTCTCTATCAGGGATTTGCAGATGCTGAGACCAAGACCACTTCCGCCATATTTGCGCGCAGTACTGGCATCCGCTTGACTGAACGGCCTAAAGAGTTTAGCCAGCTGCTTGGGCGGTATACCAATGCCTGTGTCCTTGACCCAGAAGGTCAATGTCGCTTTCTCCAGGGTGTCGGCATCGATCCTGGCGCCAATAGTGATAGAGCCGTCCTCCGTAAATTTAAGGCTATTTCCGATCAGGTTACCGAGGACCTGATGTAGACGGATAGGATCACCATAGATGAGCATCGGGGGCAAGTTGATGTCTTGGATGATCTTGACGTTCTTCTTAGAAGCCTTTTCCCGGTTGCTATACGAAACCGCCCTGACAACCTCGCGCACCATCTCCTCGGGGTTGAAAGCAATGATATACAGCTTCATCTTGTCGGCTTCCATTTTGGAGAAGTCTAGGATATCATTAATAACGGTCAGCAATAGGTCGGCTGAAACCCGGATCGACTCCGCCATCTCGAGCTGTTCCTTGTTTAGATTGCTATCTCTCAGGAGTTCCGAGTTGCCAATAACACCGTTTAGCGGGGTACGTAGTTCGTGAGATACGTTCGCGAGGAAGATGCTCTTGGCCTTGGCCGCTTCCTCGGCGATCTTAACGTTACGGTTGGCTTCGGCTTCAGCACACTTCGCCTTTTCCTGCGCCTCTATCGCCTGCGCGAGTGCACGCTTTTGCACTTCGACCATCGAGTTGTTTTGTTCGGAGACCTTCTCTATACTCTTCATGGACAGAGCATTCGAATAACTAATGCCGATTTGGTTCACGAGGAGCTGCAGGACAGTCAGATTCCTATCCGTGAACGACCCTGGTTCACCCTCAAGATAGAGGACACCAAGGAGCGGCTTGGAGCCGTGACAGATAGGAATTGCGATGACTGCTTTGCTCAGGGGGTTCCTCTGCAGCCAACTTTCGCTGACATTTCCAAACCGCTCGTCGTTGAGAAGATCGGGAAGGAAGACGGAATCACGGAAGCGAGCGCAGTACAGAATCACATTCTCCGCAACCTGGGAGCTACCGGCAAGGGGTCGTCCGGGAATGTGAGCTGTGGCTCCCCGTTCCGGATCACCGCTGGCGGCAATACACCATTCGTCGTTGTTCTTAGCGTCTTCGTCTTGAACAATTATGGCAGCTTGCGTAACAGATGCCCCACAGGTCTGAAGAATAACGTCACACATAGTCTTGAGCAAAACGTCCACCTGTAAAACAGACGATATGACCTGAGACGAGACAAGAATGGCATGAAGATCGATCATGTCAAGGGCAGGAAGACCGGCCCCTGCCTCGGGTTGCATAGTCCCCCGCCACGCAGCTGTCCTGCTCGCTTTGGATTCGGCAGTTACCTGATGGACAGAATGCGGGACATCATCGGCGTCTGCAGCGTACGTAACTGATGCCGCATCTCCGGCGAAGTCCGTCTGCACTCCGACCTCGGCTGATCTTGAATTCCGGGTAGGACCATGCAACAGCAGCGCGTGCTCTTCTTCGATGCGTTGTGCAACACCACTGGCCCCGAGTTGCCGCCAGAGCGCCACCGATTCCCTCAGAACGGCAGTGGCCGATCTTCTTGCCGACTGTCTGATGAAGAAGCCAGCCATCAAGAAGTTGCCAAGCGCTTCTTCAAAGAGAAACCCATGTTCCGCGGCATGATCCAGAGCCGCCTCATATTGTCGTATAGCAAGCCCATGTTGTCCCCGAAGCTCCGCTAGTTGTGCATCTAACCAGTTGGACCACGCAAGGTAGTTCACGTCTGACACAACCTGCCAGGCTTTGATCTTTTGGCTGAAACGCTCCAGCTGTACGATAGTTTCCTGGACTTCCCGCTCCAGGTTGTTCGCGCTGTAGCGTGGGTCGTTGAGCTTACGCACCATGAGACCTGAAAGCGCTAGCCCGTGAAAGAGCAACACCATCCGCGTGTTTCGGGCGGACCAGATAATATCTAGTCTTTCCAAGCATCTTCGGCCGACCTCGCATGCTTGCTCATAATGGCCATATATGTATAAAGGCACGATCTCCAAGGTCTCGTAGATCAGAATCGACCGGCCGCCGTTGCGGGTCTTCGCGGTAAGAAATTGCTTGTACGACGCACAGTTGTGTTGCTCATCCGACATCACCTCCTTAGCGGATGAGATGTTGGTCTTGCCTTGCATTGCCCGACAAACTTGCCTCACAGCTATCAGAATAGTACCCCCTCGAGTGTCTTGATGCCATCCGGGAATCTCTTCGCAACTGTACTGGCAGATTGACTCGAGGTCCGCGAAGTTTTCGCTCGCGAAAAACCTCATCTGGGCCAAGATCCCGAAGCTGAGGATCACAGATAACCTGTCGCCCGCGGCCGCGGCACTTTCGACGGCTTGTTCCGAGTGGCTGAGCGCCACACGGATCGGGATTTGAATGTGACTGACGAAATTTGCATAGATCATGTAGCCTCGAGCCGAAGAAAAGGTATCCCTGGACCCGTCCAGATAGTCAATGCATTGGCTGCTGAGCTCTGCGGCGAAGTCAACCATGTTGAAGCGTGACAGAGCAATCATCGCAAGTTGCAGAAATCCCATGCCGGACTGGGGCAAGGGGCCGTCCTCCAGATGTAGGTTTATCAGCGTCAGGGCAAGGTTGTAGAAATCCAAGTAATCGCTCCACCATGCAGAAGCGATAGCTTCCGCAAGGATGGCCCCAATTATCACACGCTGAGGGTCGGCATTCTCTAGTGGGTTCAGCAATTGAGTCCGGTCTATAGACTGTATCTTTGTCGCCAGCCTCATAAAAGTTTCGTCGCACTTCTCGAACGTAGGGTTTGGGTCATACTGAGTCCTTAACTGTATGAGACTCTGCTTTAGTGTGGTGAGGGCAGCTTCGGCATCGCCATTCTGCGCTAATATTCGCGACTGAAGCAGCCAGGCGGGAGCCTTGTCTTCGGCCGATTTGGCACTGCTGAAAATGGTATTCAAAAGATTGAGAGTAGAGGCTTGATTACCCATGTAGACATGACATTCCGCGGCGCGGAGGTGGAGTTGAAGTGTTTCGCCGTAGCAGACATCCTCTTGCCCGTCCGTCCAGGGATCTTGCTGCAACAAATCCAAAGCCTGGCCGTAGTACTTCGAAGCTGTCGACCTAGCCCCGTTCTCGACGGCAGTTGCCGCACATTCGATGAGATGCTTCCGGTATCGCTGACGGACATGGCATCGCTCTCTGATGATATTGGTTGCTTCGCATATGTGCGAAGCGACGCTATCTTTGGAGGGCGTAAACAGGCCGTTGTACTTCAGAAGAGTCTCCGCAACGATGAAGTGCATCTTCTTACGGGAATCAGCTGTCGTCCATGTCGACGCCGCTTGAATGTATCTGTCATGGGCGAATCGGAATTTCTCGTCAGTCTCGCCCTGAACAATGACGCAAGCGTTGACAGCTGCTTGCAAACCAGCCACAGCTTCTTGCTTTGAATATGGCATACGAAGATATGCCATATCCGGATCATCGACGTCAACATCAGCGTAGCCAAACTCTCCACCCAAGAGTTGGCAAATTAGGGCGAACGAGAAGGGATTGCCCAAAATGGCCGCCCACGCTAAGATAGCCCGTGAGGCAGGAGGCAATTCGCTCAACCTACGAGTAACAAACTCGTTGTTTAAGAAGTCAAAGTCGCGTTCCCCTTGGAAGAGGTCCAAAAGTCTACCTAGATCGAAGAGCCACCGGCTGTCGCGATAATCATACCATATGCATTTCATCCGGTGGCAGGCGCTCAACATCTCTCTGATGTAGAACGGGTTGCCCCCTGTCTTAGATTGTATAACGAGAGCCAACGGCGCGACTTCTTCGGGAGGTCGAGAGAGAGTCGTTGCAACATACTGTATTATTTCGTCATCGCTCAGGGGAGAGAGGACGATCCTGGTGACCTTCGCGCCGTTGGACATGGGTTGGTCTAAAAAGAAGGGTAAGCGTACAGGTTACACGTGGTGGAATAGAGTTGCCTACCCTCGGTGCGTACAGTGCTTAGCATCTGGATTTTTTCCGGGGACAAATCTTCGGGTCGGTAAGTGAGGATGAGGAGAATTTTCAGTCTCGCCGCTATGACCTGGTTGATGAGCTCGAGGGACTCATCGTCCGCATAGTGAAGGTCATCGAGGCAAAAACAGATGAAGTGATACCTCGAAAATATTCGGAGGAGATCAAGGAACATGTTCATCAGGCGCAACGTCTTGGTCGATGTGCCCGAGCGTAAAAGGTCTGGGGAGGTCTGGGGTTTCATCTGAGGGCTTCGTGGTTGTGAGCTTCCTGCAAGACTATCCGGCGGCGCATCCGGTTGTTTTAGAGCTGCCGCGATATTTCGGCCGCTATTCGAAGCCTCTGACGTTGCGATCTTCGCTGCAGACAAGGTTGGTGGGCCGAAGAGGAACTCGGGAAGACCCAATACGTTGTGGAGCATCGGCCAGACTGGACGGACGTAGTCTTTAAGGGCCATGTGCAGCGGCGTGTCTGTGTCTCTCTCACCCCATACCTGCTTGAAAAGGGAGGATACCAGCTTGAGGAGGGGACCGAAGGCCGTTCTCCGAGCCCTGTCGAACTTTGCCGTCGCGCAGTAGCCCCTTCTGCGTGCATCTGCTAATACTTGCTGCACAAGAAGACTCTTCCCGAGTCCGCCGGCCCCTTCGATGACTACAACCTCACAGTGGCCCCGTCTTCGATATTTGGCCGAGCCCAGCTGCCGGGAGAGGCTAGTCGACGTTTCCATGCCGCTATGCCGCGAGCTTTGGCGGTCGCTAAAGCTATCCACGTAACTCTTGGTGTCGAGAGACAGAGATGGCTGCCTCTCGCATTCGCGAGTTGTTTTGGTCGCCGAGAGGACCGAGAATCTCGAGGAGACTGTGTCGTTAGACGCAGTATGAGTTTCGGTTCCGTTCAAGGACGGCTGAAACCCGCTTCGTTGTCTCATATCCGAAGTCAGCGTCTGCGTGAATGATCCGCTCCGGCGATTCCCTTCCGCGGAACTCGCGCCCTCGCTAGAGATATCGGCGGTGTCCGCGACCTCGGTGGAGAAGGTCGAGCCATCGGAGAATCTGCCGGCTATCCCCAAGCTACTACTGGTCGCGTGACTCCTGGCGACGCGCTCGATGATATTCAACAGTTCTGCCAGTTCTTGATTCCGGCCGACCATGTCGGTAGGCAGCATAAAAAATGATGATACGTCCCTAGTTGCAAGATCGAAATCTCTCAACGCTATCTTGTCGCCATCCTCGAGGAATTTCTGAACCATTTGCAAGTCATAGCGCAAGCCGCTCGCCGAATGATACCGCTCCGAGACGTTTTTGGCAGTACACTTCTGGATGATGCGCCCCAGGACGTCGGGCACGTCCGCCCTTATGTTGGAGACCAAAGGTATCCGGCGGCCAAGAACGCCCTGGACGATGTCTAACGGGGTGGTACCAGTAAACACCGGCTGTTGCGTCAAAAGCATCCAAAAGACGACGCCCAGAGAATATATGTCAGTTCGGATGTCGGGTTCGGCAGGCATACGGCCTGTTTGCTCGGGACTTATATAGATGAGCTTGTTTTTCGCTCCGAGCTCCTTGGACAAGGAAGACCACCCGGTACTAGTGAGTCCCTGTTCAAATGACCGTATCCCCGAGCCGAAAGACGTTAACTTTACTCGGCCGGTCTCGACATTGTAATGGAAGGCGTCCGCCCTGATCTCCCCGTGAACCATGCCGTTTCCTTGGTGCAGTATCTCCAAGCACTCGGTGGCGCCTATCGCAAAGTCAAGGAAGTACATGACACTGATCGGGGGCTCCAAGTTGTAGCCGTTGCGATGGTTGGCCTCGAATCTGTCGTCGACTTTGTCGGCGTAATAAAAGGCCGGGCCTAAATCCAATTTCTGGAACAGGTAGTTGGGGCCGGGGTTCTCGTATATACCAACTACTATAGCACCACGATCGCTGGGCTGGGGACTCAGGCGGATGAGGTCGATAGGTCTGACAATGTGGCGGCCATCTGGATCGGCGGTAATGGTTAGGTTCTTGGCAATATGAAAAGCTCTCTCCTCGCGGAGAACGTGGTACGACACTCGTGCAACTACATGTTGCTCCTCTACGAAAAGATCGGTGGCCGAGGTAGAAGTAGCTGGGGGCGAAGGCGCAGATCGGTCACTGCTCGCCTCGCTCGGCGGGAGGGGACTCGAGTGGAAGTCTCCAGGCGATGACAGGACCGAGGCTAATTTCGTTGTGTAGGGCGGCGGGCTGGAGGCAGTCTGGCCAGAAGTGGGAGTCGGCGTGACGTTGGTGTTAGGTGAGACGAACCTGGTGCCAGAGATGTGCCTATACATGCAAGAGGCCAGAGAGCCTGACGTCAGTCGCAGGCTCTCTCTTCTTCTGTCTCGCCGAGGGGGAGGGGGGGAGGGGGGGGATACCAGTTATCATAGGTGGAGTGGAAGGGCCGTTGAGACTCATCCCACGTGTAGCCAGCAATCTGCCTAAGCCGGTCCAATATCCGCGCTGGCGGGTCGAGCCGGTCGTCCGCCGCGATAGCGAAGCCGTCCATCGGCGGGGCCAGATAGCTGAGCGGCATTTAGGAGACGGTGGCTGTGATACTACTCATGGTTGGTGTCGTAGGTGTCGTGTCCGAAGAGGCCGTCTCTGCCTCTCGAGGAGAGCAGCAGCACCACCGTCGTCGTCGTCGTCGTCGTCCAGGGATTCGAATGTGCGTGCGTAGTGTAGGTGTGGCTGGTGCGGGTGCGGGTAATGAGGATGCCTCTTGCAGCGGGTAGGCGGGCAGGTCAACGACAGTGAGGTCTTCAGAAGAAAGAATATGGACCGCTACGGTAGGGTAGGTTTAAAGTTAGCACTCTTATTACATACCCTATGCCTAAGGTATTTAGGTAGTTTACCTACTAGTCTCCTTATCAAGTAAACTCGCTTTTTGCACCTTTCGGGTCCCCTGCTCGACGATAGATGCAACCCTTGACACCCCGTGCCCTCTTTCTTCTCTGCTTTTTAACTAGACCTTTCCAACCAGGGCCCGAGTTGGGCTTAGCTGCTCAGGATAGCGGCCACTGCTGATCCCCCCCAGCTGCAGAGTTAGTAGTATGTGCTTATAGAGGCTTCGGGCAGCGTATGTACTAAAGACGGACCAACTACGAAGTAGATGCAGCAGCAGATCTATTTTGAAGAGTGGAATACAGTTAACCCACCTTTGGTCGTGCTAGCCGTCGTCGCAAGTTGCTGCTTAGTAGTACTAGACCTCTAGGTATGTAGGATTTGCCCAACTTACCGGGAATACCGTTCATCTTCTGCCTGTGGCGCATATGCTAGGGTACTAAGTAACCTACGGCACACGCAGGTTGGGTTGGTTCGGTCGTGGCATTTCTACATAAAGTACTAGATTATCTTCCGATGTGACTGCCCCGCATCACGCCTACTGTAATGCACGAAATTCGTCTGCTAAGTACTTATACACATGATAGATTATGCGCATATTCCGTACCATCGCTATGTATTCTGTCCATACGATATGTAGGTGTGACGCGTAATAGTACAGTATGCCTTCCATTCAGCTTAGTTATTGGTGCAGAAAAAGTGCCTGCCCCAGCTCTAATAACCCCCGTTCTCAGTCCGCAACTGCTTGCTCTTTCAAATAAGCGACGAAAAGGGGTTCGTTCTATACATTCGGACGTTTCGAAACAGCAGGCCGTTCACTCTGGCAACTGACAGCTATGAGCTTCGCGCTCTCTGGCCAGACCGTGAGTGGGTGTTGAAGGTGCCGTTACTAAGGCGCCGTACGTACAACACCGCGAACGACTGATTTTGTCTGCCGGCGAGGAATGAATAAACGGTCAGTAAATACTACGGTACTTCTCTGTACCCAATAATAAGGAACTATAGCGTTTCAAGACGACTACCCATTCAACCTAGACAGTTTGTCTTTAGCGTATTAAATTCTCTTCTTTTGTCTTCTATATACAGAAGCACGGGTCGGATAGGCTGTACGTCCAAGAATCATGGGCCGTCTCCTCAACGTATGGGGCCATTAGTATACATCAGCCTCAATCCCCGGGCGCAGTGAGGTCAAGAAGTTGCTGATTAGCTGGCATACCGATTAGAAGTCTATAGTATTTTATGTCTATAGCACCGACCTCTACTATAGTCTCGCATGGTGTGTACCCAAAGCGACAGGTTCCGCCCAGATCTGAACCACATCAACATGTCATCCATCGCATTTTTGATATCATTAACCATCACCCAAGTCGTTGCTCTCGTTTTATTCTACGGAAGCTCCGCTAGGCTTCCTCCGGACCAACGTCGCCAAACTTTGGACTGCGCGAAAATCTTGAAAGGATTTCCTCTCCCAAGACCGTCCATGTCGCCTACTTCCTGGGGCGGGACGGAAGTTCACCCCCAGCATTCCTCTTAGTGGCAAGAGGACCTTGGTCGAGACGGCGTTCCGTGTTCTGGCGCGTGTTGACAAAATCAGGGTAGTTCAGCGTCAGCTCGACGGCGCCATTTACGATGTGGTCCGCGGCCTCCACGCCAAGCATGAACGAGTGGTCCTGGTTGCCAACCTCGTACCTCCAGCTACCGAAACGACCACGTGAGTAGATGTCCATATCCTGAAGCTTGGGGAGGAGTTGCTTCAGAACGCCCTCACGCTCAAGAGACGGCGTCGGATACCCGTGGTCAAACTTGCGGTGGTAGGTCGAGACAATCTCATCAGTGGGCTTGATCATCTCGGTGTTGATCAGACCCTGGATGCAGTCCTTGAGCAGGTTGGCCTCGTCGACTGGCTTCATGCCGGACTGCGAAACCTCCAGCATGATGGACCAGTATGGACCCTCCTTAGGCTGGGTGGTGCTTGGCTTGCTACCGTCGCCAAGGGAGATCGTAGGAAGCTTGACGTCAGCCTGAGGCTGGTTGTACGGCGAGTAATTGGAGAAAATTGTGGCGCGGTAGAAGGGACAGTTGTCTTCGGGGAAGTAGAGCTGCATATGCAGTTAGCAACGTGTAATCGAAACGAGCACCATCCCTTGTGTCACTCACCCAGCACTTGTCACCAATGCGCTCCGGGCGCTCACCTCGAAGACCAACGCCAATGACATGGGTCGACGAGTAGTAGAGACCCTTGGTAAGGGAGATGAGTTCCTGGTTGCCCATGGCCTGAGCAAGGTGGTCAACGGCCATGGTCGAAACCAACTTGTCGTAGCCGATGGTAGTACCGTCGCTCAGGGTGACAATCTTCCTAGCCGCGTCGACCTTAGAAACCTCTCCCTTCTTGCCAAATCGCTTCTTCTCGTCGGGGAGAGTGTTGGCGACGGCTATCCAGATACCACCCGTACCGTCATGAGCGGGAAAGCGGAAGGTAGCATTAGGACCCCAGTTACCAGCGACCTTGCCAAGCACGACATTCTTGACAACGGTCTTCACGTCAGGAGCAGCCACACGCTCACCCAGCCATTGACATTGCATCTGCGTATCGTGTGTTAAGCCCGAGAAACAGTTGGGGGACAGTCTCCAAATAGCCTACCTTGGTGGTGGGGACAGCCCAGACCTTGTAGTTGTAGGGTCTCATGAAGATGTTGGCAATGCCCTCGCCCGTCATACGTAAGATCCACTCATCGAAGTCCTTAGGCTTGGTGTTGGCGACACGGACCTCCAGCGCGGCGTCGATCAGGCCGTCCAGGCATGTAACCTGGTCCTCCTTGGGCAACATGGAGATGTTGTTCTGGAAGGGATAGGGGACCCAGAGACCCCTGTAGCGAACGTAGGAGATACGCTGGTGCGTAAACCAGTCGTCCTCCTTGGGGAGAGCCTCATCAATGCAATCATCGAAGTACTTGTAGTGAGAGAAGATAACGTGGCCGCCGACGTCGTAGAGCTGAATAGACGCAGTAGTCAGCATAAGAGCGATGGCATGGCGTGGTGGCAGCGGAGACTTACGAAACCCTCAGGCGTGACATCGGTGGAAGCAAGACCACCGGCCTTCTCGTTAGAGTCGAGAATCAACCATGACGGACCGTTCTGTTTTACTATGTTAACTCCACGGCAAGCATGATTCTTCGCCGACTAGACTGGCGGTGAAGCATACCAGTTGGTGAAGGCGCTTCGCAGCACCAAGACCGGTAGGACCAGCTCCGATAACGAGAACGTCGACGTTACTAGAGATTCGTGTCAGAAACTCCCTCTGCAATAACCAGGTGGTCGTTGATATGCAGTCTGGCACTAGTCGGTTGTCGTTTGAGACTTACATGTCGGCCATTTTATCTCTTGGGGAAGGTTGGTTGTGGACGAAGGTGGGGGGAGGAAGCTCGGCCCAAGGGTCTTCGATTTGTTGTAGTGAACAGATCTAAAGAAAGTCTATGAGTCTGTCTGACACAGGGTTTCCAGCAAGGAGTGCGGAAAGGTAAGGAGGTCTGAGGCTATCACAAGAATAGGAAGGGGAGAAAACGAGGGCGACGAGGTTTCGTCTTGTCTATATTGTCTGCTTTACCATTTGAAAGGAGAGAAAAAGGGAAGCTAAGCAATTCGGTGGGCTGGCTTGGCCGCCTGCATGGTACTATGTAGACGACCCCTCCAAGATAAGGGTCCCACTTGGTACTACACTATTCTACGTATATGGGTACTCGAAATGTTTTCAGCCGATGCACCTAATCCAGATACGTGCTACCAGAAGTACTTTGTATTGCGGGCACCAGCACGCCAAACTTCTGTTACGGACTTGCATTGCGCTACAGGTGAAGGGGTATCGTCAGCTAGTGTGAGACTACACTGTCGTAGTGACTTGTACATTCATCTCTGTTTTTCTTCTGACTTTGCCTCGCACCTCATTCCCCCCCTTTTTTTTGATTTTCCTCTGATGCCTAGTACACTCATGTACGCTTATATGCGCTTGCTTTGCTTATTGGTCCAGACATGTAGGCATTCTATCTCTGCTCCCCATGATACTGTGCTCGATTGGGGGGTTTTTTTTTTTTGTGGAACTATGAATATCGCTGTGTCTCTCCGTGTGCTGTTGCATTTGTATTCCGTCGTTAGACCCTTCGTCAGGGGCCCATTCAGGGGGATTGCGAGTAGGGGTACAACCTACCACCTACTTAAGTAAGTACCTATGCCAGTGTGTAGGTATGTAAATCTCGACTACTAGTAAATCATGTTAGTATGAAGAGCGATCCTCTCCACACGCGCAGTTTTTGCCGCCATTCGCGGTAGTTACTCCCCCACAATCTGTGGTAAAAATGTTAGCTACATACAGTAGAACCCTGGATAGCCACAAACCTAAGAACTTTGTTGGAGCGAGGGCCCGGCTCCATCTTCCACCAGCAGACCAGCGACCAAAGAAAGAGACAGCTCTTAATTCTCTGCCCCCATGACGCGTGTCGAATGGATGATCGCCACTTACCATTATCTGAACAAACCCTGCAAGCGCAATCTCATGAGATGAAGAGCCACATACACACCGTGTGCTCAACACTACAAAGTGGGTTTCCATAACACACTCACACATGCGAAGTGAGTAGAAGCTTGGTAGCCCACATTTTCCGCTGTCCGCGGGGTGTGATCAACGTTTGCGGTTAGCATCTCCTATCCCACCAGAACCCTCGCCTGCACTCAACCTTGGATTTGCTTTTAGCTATCAATATAGTACTAGATGTATCTGCAATACCTACCTCTATACTTGGTACGCATCGGTATTCCGGCGTTCAAGCAAACCGTAGGCCACCGCTACCTGCGCAGGTCGACTTACGAAGTATGGCATCAGACAACCTCATGTACAAAGATATACGGAACTGCTTGGTCGGTCAGCTCTCACCGTCAGCTGTTTCCAGCCTGCTATTCCCTTCCCACCCATCAATGAAAAGATAGACGCCCTGAATAATAACCCCCAGTGTATCGTTGATTACCTAACTTGATGGGGCAATTCACTCCTCGCCACGATACTTGATTGGCATACATACCTACCTAGTAGCTCTCCCATAGTCTCTACTAGCACTTTCTTGGGCCGTCTTGGGCCGTCAACGCTTCCTGGTTGCCATGAATCGTTAATAACGGTTGCATCCTATAGACCCTGGGAGATCATCCAATTTCGATAGACGTTCCCGACCAGTAATTGACCGCAACTGTACCTCCACGCTGGACACAACCCTGGATACAAACCCGCCCTCCATGCTACGCGATCACTCAATGTTCTACTGGTACCCGCACTTGTGCAGATTCTGTACTATATCTCGGCTGCGGGCCTTGACACAGCGGGCATCTAGCCAAGGTGCGTGCCTTAGGTTGGCGTGTCAATCTCTAAAGACTTGGCTGTCTCTGACAAGTCCAGGACCGAGAGGCCCCACAAAAGTTACTGGAGTGCGGTATCAGATATACATATTTGCAGAGTTACTGAAGGTCGTCGTCGCAGGTTGAATTTTCACAATTCTTCTGAGTCTGCAGTCAGTCCTACAGGGTTGGCCAACCGCAGAAGCCACAAGGGAGAATCCCCCACACCACGAAGTGACACATCGGAGTGGATATAATTCCACTATCGGCTTCTTTCAGACATATCCTTGGTGAACGCATGTTATAGGTTCAGTCCTCATCTCGTTGAACATGGTGTGTCATGTAGGAAGGCTTCTTCGATGCCCACTTCATGATTATATCCTAGAAGTACCAGGCATCTGGGAAATTGCCCTTCGTTGATGGAGTCACGAGGTCAGTACGCTTAAAACTCCCAGAAGGGAGACTTCGTATATCTGATGCCAATCTATTTTGACCTATAATGCACATGAAACAGTGCCACTAGGAGTCTGCCTACGCTGGCCCCTTTATTGCACTCTGCATCGATGCTGCCATGCGAGATTCCCAATACAGTGGAACGAGATGATTGCGTCATACCAGATTTTCCGTAGCATATAACGACAGCCGCAAACTTTGGCCGACAATGGCCACCCCAGGAGCATCTGTCGGCTCCTACATACAGGTGAGGCGTTGTTTTTATTGCGCCAGCCTTTTCGTATTGCGAGGTCATCCGCATAACTGAAATAAAGGGCACATGACGGCCACCCATCACCATTCGTAGACGTTGACAACGGCCCTTACTCAGCATCAACACGAGAATACATGGCCACTGGGGCCACCGCGCGAGCCATAGCCGGTCCGAACGCTGTAGAGTTATGCTTAGCTAAACGCTTCCTAGTGTCTCCATGAGATTTATTGGGCTCGAGAATGAGTTTTTGCAAACCTAAACTTTGGAACAAGTGTTCTCGGCTTTGAGCCGCAAGCCGCGATGTGCCTTGTCTTGGGGCTACTAATGCAGGGCTGAGGAAGCTTAATCGGCCGGAACTAGACTTCCTCTTCTTCCCTGCCTAGTTTCACCTAAAAGACCCCAAATCTGAATCAGGAGTGGATGTACAATATGTATACTGTGGAGGTTTGTGATTCAGTAGACGGTTAGTATCAATGACGAGTACCATATTCCGAAGCGTCTATCCTAATTAGCCTGATGCATATACACGCAAGCTCTCGTCATTTATGATATGGGGTTCTTGCTGTATCCAGGGGTATTTCCTGTCAGTTCCCTCCACCGGGTCCACCGTCGGTCTATGTAGGTTCCCATACAATTTGTATAGAATTGAACACGATCTAGCTATTTGCTCATGCCGTGATCATAAGTGACTAATAATACGATCTAGAAAACAATGGCTAATGTATATTCCATACAAGATCTATAGGAATCTACATTCCAACCTTAGATGACAGAAACTGGGCCTGGGGAGGTACCTAACAGAAAGTACCCTTGGATACTATAGTAACGTTCATACCAATGCGAATCTTGAATACAGTCCTAGAGCATGAAGCCAAGGTGTAAGTGCATCCTGCTTACATCAGCCTGTTTTGTATGAAGCATAAGAGTCATTTACATTTGTACACTCCAATTATCAGAGGCAAATCCTGCCCCTTCGCCGTTCTCTGGTGAATACTGGATGGTTTGAGACAAGCGAGACAAGCGTGCCCTGGAGCCGGTCGCTGATTGGAACGAATGCATACCGACCTACCTCATAGGCACAAGCCCAAATCTCGCCTCCACAAGGCGGCCCTAAAGATCCCGCAACAAGGGGCGATCGCGCCCAGTTGGGGCTGTAAAGATACCGTACGATGTTAGTATCATAGGTACCTTAGTATAGAGCAATAAATGTGCCTTTCTTGTAACTGATACGGAGAGAACCTGTGGTTTACATAAACTGAAGCTGAGGTGGGTACTACCAGAATTTCTTCTGCTAAAAAGTACCATCAGTAAAACGGACCTGTTGGTTCTAAAGGCCAAAAGCTGCTACATGCCAATCCTGCCTAGGTAAGTATAACGAACCCCTGAGTAACATGGAGCTGACCTTCTTGATGGACTTGCTCCTTATTGAACCTAAACATAATTAGCAACTTACATTTCAGGTATTTCTTCGAACACTTAGCTCTAGCCAAAGTTTCTACTGCCGGCACTTTACACCAAACTCGAACCCGCAGTCGTAAAAATGCCCTTCCACTTGTATGCTCACTAGATAGGTGGCTACCTAGTCCACGGCCCAAGAGGTCGTGAGGCAGGAGCCTATTTTCAAAGCTCCTTGATCATGCAGCTGCCTCCTCTTTGCTAATCTACTGATCATACGTTCCTTAAAACACGCAGCGTTATAGCTGCCTGCGCAGGTGCAGTGATTTGCCGGGCATGTTCTCCTACCGTCACTCTGGAGAGTGCTTGGAGGAATAGGTAGATTCGCCATTGCTCAAAGAGGCGTGGAATACTTCGACCCGGAATGCGGACCAGAGCAGCAAACCAAGGATGCTGTCGGCGTCAGCCTGGTTTCTCAAAGCTCTTCTGGTGTCTCCTTTCAGGTCCGGCAAAGCAAGAAACCAAGCTCGGCCGCCAGATGCGCGACACGCAGTTGCCTGGGTTGTATATGTCGGCATCTAGGCCCGCCTTGATACTACAAAAACAGTCCTTCGCCAGGGCCCTATAGGTGGTCGTCTTGAGCTCTAGCCGGTTCGCCATTAGCTCGAGGTGGAGGAGAGAACGGGACGAAACTGGCAGTGCCAGGAATTCTGACGATGGCAACTCGAATAGCGTCCTGAAGGAATTGCAACTAGTTTAATACGGCTGATGGAAGTATGTAAACGAGCGCTCACGGGCAACGGGAGAAAGAAATTGTCCTTGGTTTCGTGTCCGATCCGGAGCACTCGTGTTCTTCGTGTTAATGCAGTCTGACACAACTTAACACGAGTCTTGCAAAGAAGTTCTGGAAACATCAAAAAGAAAACGCAAGAAGCCTATTTAGCCGAAGGCGTGTATGGGTCTTTTACAAGGTTATATCGTGATTTCCTTTCGCTAAAGAGATCTGTCAGGGTATTTCAATATTGCCAAAAACCTAACGGACAGGCGAAGACATGAGAGAAGGCAAATAGGCTCAACCTTCAGGGGTTGAACAACTATTGCTTACAGTAGTTGAACCGTTCTTGTCTGGCCGTTTGGGACCATATTTCCGTTTCCTGGTCATAACTTTCCAGAGTCCGGACCATTTTTCGCTTGACACGCAGGCGCTTTCGCCACTGAAGCTTGACCAGTGCTTCGCCCTACCTGGTAGCTATGGAGAAGTACCTGGGTGACAGTGCATTAGCGCTGCCAGGGGACGACAGTACAATCTGTGGGTACATTTGGAGCGTATTGTAACTGTACATGGCTGCCTAGCACGCAATGAGTACACCCTGCTGAGCAGGTCGGTACGTAAGTCCCAGTGTCGATCTGCTACGAACATTAGCAGGTCCATTAGGGGGATCATTACAGGCTCAGTCCTACCCTATGTTGGCAATTGACAGATTAACACGAAGAACATCCCCTCAGAATTTTCCTTCCAAGTCAGAGTCGCACCGAACTAGCCACCATCAACCTTTTTCTCCTTCATCCTCACCCTTTTTCCAAAAAGCGGCCATCGTCCTTCTCGGCTTTCCCCGTTCTTCCTCGGGCTGTTGACTATTCCCTTCCGATACCATTTCAAGAGCGGGAGAAGATTCGTCAACAGTAACAGTAACAGTGCACTCGTGAATCCTCAACTCTCGATCGCGAATTCCTTATCGCCATTTTAATTGATTGGTCTCAGCAGGCTTGGCCGCAGTCGCTCTTTTTGCATCCAACCATCTATCTTCAAGATTCCCTTCTAAAATATTTTGCTCCCTTCCGCTCGCGTAGTCCCTCGAGATCATAATCGACTGCCGGTTGATCATCATAGACAATGGCTGACGAGAAGACTCGCGTCTCTGGCGAGGTCCAACGACCGGAGCCTGTTCTCCCAACTGTCAACCCCGAAGTCGAGAAGCCTCAGCCTCCGAAGGCCACGATCCACCCGGCTTTCTATGTCGCGTATGTTCAAACAGCCTCTACAACATGGGACGAGCTCGACGCGCCAGAATTGCTGACTTGAGACGATATGATGCAGTGTGTGGATTAGCCTGTCGTCATCGGTTATCCTGTTCAACAAATGGATTCTCTCCACATTGGAATTCCGTGAGCAGTCCTCTGTAGATCCTGTGTGCAAGGCTCTTTCTAAGACTCTGAGTTTATAGGTTATCCTGTCATTCTGACAACCTACCACCTGACGTTTGCGACTATCGCGACGCAGCTGCTTGCCCGTTACACTACTCTCCTAGATGGGCGCAAGACTGTTAAGATGACCGGACGCGTCTACCTCCGCGCCATCGTCCCCATTGGTCTTTTCTTCAGCTTGAGTTTGATCTGCGGTAATTTGACCTACCTCTATCTTAGTGTCGCTTTCATCCAGATGCTCAAGGTGCGCACCATCCCAAGCTTGGATCTTGTGGGTTGTATGACTGACTTGAAGTCCTGAAAGGCTACCACTCCTGTCGCCGTTCTTCTCTCCAGTTGGGTCATGGGCATTGCCGCCCCCAACATGAAGGTTTTGATGAACGTCTCTGCCATTGTTATCGGCGTCATGATTGCCTCCTTCGGTGAGATCAAATTCGTCTGGATCGGATTTCTCTACCAGCTCGGCGGTGTCCTGTTCGAGGCTATTCGTCTTAACCTCGTCCAAGCGCTCCTCAGCTCTGCCGAATACAAGATGGACCCTCTGGTGTCCCTTTACTACTTCGCACCCGTGTGTGCTGTTATGAACGGTCTCGTCGCACTCTTCTGGGAGATCCCCAAGGTATCTATGGCTGAAGTGTACAACGTTGGTCTCTTCACCTTCTTCCTCAATGGCTTGTGTGCATTTGGTCTCAACATCTCGGTTGTCTTCTTGGTAAGTCGAGATACGCTCGTGCCTTGCTTCATGAGTTCAAGACTAACAGACCATTGTAGATCGGCAAGACTTCGTCTTTGGTCATGACGCTTTGCGGCGTCCTTAAGGATGTCTTGCTCGTGGCCGCGTCAATGCTCATCTGGGGTACTCCTATCTCTGCTCTTCAGGCTTTCGGCTATACGATCGCTCTGGGTGGCATGGTCTACTACAAGCTCGGTTACGACGCCATCAAGGGTTACGCCGGTGAGGCTGGACGACAGTGGGCCGAGTTCGGTGCTGCCCGACCGGCTACCCGCAAGGTTATTGTTGTGGTTTCTGGGCTGCTGTTCATCTTCCTTGTCTTCGGCGGCTTGGCCCCGACGTACGCCCCTGACTACGATCCTACCCCTTACCTCACCGAGGCGGCCAACAAGATTGGCGGCGGCTCATAAGCTTCCGACGGCAGGGTTACCTACCACTATATCCCTTTTAATTTTCTAGGTGTCCAGGAACGATCGATTATCACGGCTTCGATCCTGCTGGGAAAATACCGTGATGCGCGCTTCCCGGGTTATATTCCAGCACATACTTGCACCAGTTTCAAGCTCATCTTTGTGGGTTGATAGACCGTAATTGGAGAGCTTTCCTTCTGTACCCGAGAGTGATGAATGAAGCTGCGACGCTTCCATGTATAGATATAGAGCGCAGTTGAGGCGTCGAGCGCACAGGGTCAGGTTCCACTTGCTTAACGACACGACACGGGCCTAATCATGTAACTTGGAGCGCAATGGGAGTTCAGACTTTACCTGATGAAAAACGAATCCAGCATGACAATTACCACATGTGTCTATCTATCGACGCCATTAGAAAAAGTTTCGCGTAATTCACAAGCCGCGTATTCTCGTGGCCTCGACATATTTCCGCCGTAGGTGTTATCGTTAGCCATCAATGAATCATCGCGCGTAGGCCTCCTGGCTACGGATCATTGCTCATGTATAAACCGCCACAAGGCCTACAGCAGTCTAAATGCATGCCGTCCGCTCGGGTATACCGGCAAGGCAACCGACTCCAAGCTCTGCGATGTGCACGTCTTATCTTATTATCTTACGAGTAGTAAACGCATCACCCTCCTCCTCGTCCAAAGTCGAGAAGTAAGGCACCACGTCGAGGCCTCCATATCCTCCTCATCCGCTCTCTTACTCGTGGATAACAATACAACATGCATAGCTAGCTACCTACGTAGCCCCCAGCGCTACTACATCTTTGACTTGCTTACCAACGGACATACAGTATGCTTACCGGCCTTAACAGGCCGACGGTGAGGTCTTCTTCCCCCGCGTCATCTGTCGATCTATCTCGTCAATGGAGGGGGGAAGGGAGAGGGGCGGTCGCCACCAGCAAGCGAGCGACGAAGAAGAGAATGCGCGAATCGGACCACGAGGAGCCTGCGGGACTACCGCGCTTCCTATTGCACCCGCCGAGACGGAGGCTAGGCTTCTTCACACCTAAGTTAAAGCTGCTTACGAGGCCGTACGGAGCGGATCCGGTGTCTCGAGGGTTTCCGGATAAACAGGGAGATCCTCGATCTCCTGGGTGCGTACCTGCGTGCCGGCTGCGAGAGGAACTTACAAGCACTTCCTGCACCACTCAATCCACATATCTCGTAGCACCTCCTTGATGGGTTGTCCGCGTATTGTGTAAGATAGTTTTTGGGTTGCTCTGTAGGCTAGCTCTTCTCCTATCCGTTTCCATCTAAGAGCATCTTCCGCAAGGACTTCTGGATCTTGAAATATGAACTCGGCGGACGAAGGGCCGAAGCAGTCAATCTCTACCCGAGTACTAGGAAGTCATCACCCCCTACACCTTCTCCGCACGAGCCTTGTAAACAGCTCATAAGCGAGAGTGCGTAGAGGACCTTATGATCATGGAACACGATGCGCGCATCAGTGGAGACGTAATTCATCAAGTCATGATTTGTTCTCAATGCCTTCATATTTAAGAGCAAAACCCTTAGGCTCCTAATGCCGGTTGTTGATGCGATTTACATCCCAGAAGACCATTTAAAACCCCCTAAACCGAAACGACGGAAGTTACGCCGAGGAAAATGACTTTTTAGAATCCTATGAAGAAGGCCACGAGTTAGTATGCCTCTCCGAGAGAGATAGGCCGAGTAAGGCGCAGCATAGGAGAAGGGGGACGGGTGGATAGAGGAACATACTCAGAGGAGTGAAGAACCATCTGTTCTTGCCGCTCGTGTAGCGCTCCTCCAGAACCTTCTTGACGTTCTTCTTGGCGTCCTCTCGCTGGCTGACCTCCTTGAAGGTCTCTCCCGTGATGGCACCCTTCAGTCCCTCCAGTTCGAGCGTGTATCGTGTGGGCATAAGATGATTGTAGTTGATGGCCTTGATGAAGGGCTTGATCTTGGATCGCTTCTCCTGGCGCGTCTTGGACATGCGGCGGGTGATCTTGGCGGGGTATCGCTCGATGCCGGCGACGAGGGCGTGGCCGTAGGGGTGGGCCTTATTTCCGCTGTCCACGGGCTGGATGATGACGACCTGGAAAAGTACCAATGTTAGATCACGGTTCCTGATTCCGAGGCATGGGGATTGGCGCATGGATGAAAAACGAATATCGTTGGCCGAGCTTGCGGTTTGGTTTCGGTTCGGCTCTGTTGCTGCTGTCCGTAATTGACGTCCTCTTCATCCTTCCATCTCTCCCTTTGGTCATCTATTCCTTCATTTGTCGACACCGAATATTCTCTGATCCCTCTCCTCCTTATGCTTATCCGTCACGGTGCAATCGCTCGGGATTCGCCATTCATTCACGGAGAATTGACTCAACGTACCTTCTTACCGGCGTATCTACCGCGGGTAATAATGGCTACTCGGCCGACCTTAAGGAACTTCATTTTGGCTTCGGTCTGTGGGTGAATGAAGTCGGGAGAAGGCGCGTTGTGGCGGTAATTGGTCGTTGAATTTGGTCGTCCACGTAACGTTGGAGAAAGTCAGCAGTGGGCTTTGCTCACGAAAAATCGAAAAATTGTGTCGGCGTGCCAAAATTAAGCGAAAAGGAAGGCTTTTGCTGATTGGCTGTGTTTGTTCTGGTGGGCCCATGGTCGACTTTGACCCTGCAGACCCCACCACAGCAGAAGCCATGGTGGTCTAAGCTCATGATGGGCCGATCATCGGTAGCGCAGCGTCTGTATGTACTTCATACACGCAGCATACTACCTGGTAGGTAAATAACTAGAGCCAAGCCGTGAGGAACGTCAGGCAAGTTTTACTCGGTCCCGTTACATGATATAGAGATTGCGGCCTGGAGCATTATCATATCCTAAGCTGCGAAAATCGGACTCAGCAATTCGTATTTAGTGTCTTACCCGATAAAATCCAGTATGGCGCCTCCAACTTATATCATCTCGCGGGTAGCGGACCCAATCTTCGCCGTCACCATAGGACTGGCAGCCGCTGCAACGAGAATCAACCGCGAGGAGAAAGAGAAAGGTAGAACAACGCAGCAAACTCTGGAAGCTGCCAAGAGGTAACTGGCACCTTTCACTGGTCCCAAACCCGAGTCGTATATGCTTATTCGGCTTTTTGTAGACGCCTTGGTTCGGCTGTTAGGTCGTCGAAATCAGCCTGAAGCACCCTCACACTCAAGTCTTAAGCCTAACTTGGATCCTTCCATGCTTATGTCCTTGAACTGGATTCCAACATCGTCTGGGCCAAGCTAGGATGAAGTAATTCGTCTCTCATAATATTGACGCCGTTTAAGTTCCGGATCGCCAGCTCTACTGTCACTATGTCATAGGCCATTATTATGAATCACTTGGACGCCCTTGTGTATCATGAACAAATCTCATTGATTTAGGACTTCATGGCGTTCACCTTATGCCCAGGAGATTCTCAAAAGGCCCTACTTGAAACAGGCTCCAAATATCTATATAGACGGTACTTGGCTGGGAACTACCGAACGCTCCAAGGATTTGGATCTCGGCCTGGACGTGCTCTCCTTAATCCATTTACATTTCGAATGCTGGCCCATACTCTTTCTTCATGGCTTCCCGTACTATTTGTCCACAAAGCTTGGCTGTCGGGTTTGTACTGACAGCTAGTCCTTTTGCGATTTCGTTGCCATACCTGCCGCCCGACGCAAAGTCTCTGGAGGCGGCTTCTTCAAAATCGACCCTGGCCCAATTTGACTCCTTTCTGTTCCCCATATCAACTTTCTCCTCCGACTGCAGCGACTTGGAAGTCATATGATATATCGCTGCTCGCTGAGTATGCGCGAGGGACAGGGTCTTGCCCGCTTGAGGCGAGACCGACGCGAATAGGCTCTTTGGCGTCAACAGGCGAATTGCTTCGTCCAGATCAGCCAGGGCTGTCTTAGCAGCCTCAAACCTCTCCGTGTTACCGGCATCCCGAACCAAAGCCCTCGGGTCCGGTCTTCCTGGGAGAAGCATCATATCTCCATACAGTCTCCTTAGTGCTTGTGCTCTATTGTTTCGGGCGCTGGCATATCTAGGATGTTCGGAGATGAGTTCGCCCAATAACGACACGCACTTTCGATATTCCTCGACAGGTTCTAATTTTGCTTGCTTCTGTCCGGCAAGCTGCATCTCTAATTGTTGTATCGGGAGCAAAATGTCTCGTTCTTTTTGGGCAACTTTCTCGTACGTGGATGCGTCGGTGATGATTGGGTCTTTCGGCAGATTCGGGTCGATGATAACTCCAGTAGTTGGGTCTGACTCGGGGTCTCTGATCTTCTCTAGGACATTGAAGTCCCGGCGACTAAGCGAGCCCGTTGTCATATCGGCCGTTGTGTGGATAATGATGGAGGTCCGAGCGGGTAGGTAGATATCTCGGAGTTAACTGCCGAGTTGCAACCGCCCAGCAGCACAAGTCACGGCGAGGTCCAACAATGAGCCTTCAGTTCAATAAATCAACAAAAAAATTAAAGGTTGAAGGGGTTCTTGTTCTTTTGACCACTGGAAGTCCTACAGATGATGCTTACATGTTTGCCCAGGATGCTCCGTCAATAGGATGGACCAGAAATGATAAAGTACGTAAGTCTTTCACAGCGCAAGACAAGATACAATAGCTATCTCCTATCTTACCCCAATAGATGCTGATCTTACAAGGTTATCTCCATCGATTGATCGGTCAGTGTCACATTCCAACTCTATCAAGCGTCCTTGGGTGGGTGGGAAGAGGGCAATGCTGGCGGAACGGGTGCCGGGCCGCGAATAGCCGGCGCAACCCACCATTTCCGAACTTTCCACCCCTTCACCTCATGACGGCATCCATTGGAACAAACGACCACTGAAGTTCGTTTCCGTCGTCCAACAACTGGGAAATTCTGGGGAATAAGGGGGCTGCAGGGGCGGCTTGTGCGGAATTGCTGCCGGTCCTACGGTTTCCCTCTGTAGCCGGCATAAGGCTTAGTGACTGGGTCAGTTGACACACACAATGCCATGTTAGTCAGCGGTGGGCAGCGCTCAGGTAACAAAGTGTCTCCTTTCGTCTGCTGGTAAGCTATTATTTTATATCCCGTATTTGTACCGCTTCATCTCAAGCTCTTGCCTTCAAGGCATTCACTTCCACTTGGTAATCCAGTCTCCAGCCGTTAGCCTTACCATTACCGTCTCATACGCATCCATAACCACCACACATAACTTGAGAGAAGATGGCGCCGTCGGCAATCTCAGAACTCCCCCTGAGAGATACATCATCATCCTACCAGCCGTCGCGAGATGAGTATGCCGTACAAGCCGGCGTATCCAGCTTTCAGGGGTACGACCACGTTACCTGGTGGGTAGGCAACGCCAAGCAGGCGGCCTCCTATTACAACAATCTATTCGGGTTCCGGACGGTGGCATATCGGGGTCTAGAAACGGGATGCCGTTACTTTACCTCGTACCTCGTCACCAATGGTGACGTGCGCTTCGTCTTCACCTCTCCCATCCGCTCGCTCGCCCACCTCCCAGAGGACGAGCCGATATCCTCGGCAGACCTTGCCCTGCTCGGTGAGATGCATGCGCACCTCGAACGGCACGGCGACGCCGTCAAGGACGTCGCGTTTGAGGTAGACGATGCGGCCGCCGTGCATGCCGCAGCCGTGGCCGGGGGTGCGGAGTCCGTGCAGAAGCCGCAATGTCTCTTCGACGAAGAGCGCGGCCGGGGCGTCACCACGGCGGTCATCCGCACGTACGGCGACACGACACACACACTAATCACGCGGCACGCGCCCTCCTCCCCTCCCTCCTCGGCATCTTCCGAAGGGGACTCGGCGGAAATCAACCCCAACGCCACCACCGGTGATGAAGATTTCTTCCTCCCCGGCTTCATTAAGCGCGGCCCGCCGCCCTCGTCGGTCGAGCTGCCGCCGGTGCCGCTGGCGCGCATCGACCACTGCGTGGGCAACCAGTCGTGGGGCGACATGGCGGCGGCGTGCGCCTTCTACGAGGCTGCCCTTGGGTTCCACCGGTTCTGGAGCGTCGACGACAGCGTCATCTGCACCGAGTTCAGCGCGCTCAACAGCGTGGTGATGGCGAGCCCGGGCGACGGCGTCGTCAAGATGCCCATCAACGAGCCGGCACGCGGCAAGAAGAAGTCGCAGATCGAGGAGTACGTGCTCTTCAACGCCGGGCCGGGTGTGCAGCACGTGGCGCTGCAGACGCGCGACATCGTGAGCTGCGTGCGGGCCATGCGCGCGCGCGGCGTTGAGTTCATCGCCGTGCCCCCCAGTTACTACGAGAACATGCGGCGCCGCCTCGAGGCCGACGCGGGCTCGCGCCGCTGGAAACTCCGCGAGGACATGGACGTCCTCGAGTCCCTCAGCATCCTCATCGACTACGACGAGGGCGGCTACCTGCTGCAGCTCTTCACCAAGCCGCTCCTCGACCGCCCCACCGTCTTCGTCGAGATCATCCAGCGCCGCGACTTCGACGGCTTCGGCGCGGGGAACTTCAGGAGCCTGTTCGAGGCCATCGAGCGCGAGCAGGCCGAGAGGGGGAACCTGTAGATGGAATAAGTGAGCCAGTGAGTGAGTGAGAACGAGCCGCCTGTTATTGTAGCCAGCTAGCTGGCCAGGCAGCAACATAACGCCGGCGTACACTTAGGGGTAAGTGCCCAAGAAGTTTGTAAGCTAGGAGGCGGAATCCACGAAGGGCAAGGGGAACCGAAGCCAGCACGGCGCAGCATAGCGTGATAACGACCGGATGATTCATATGGAAGCGCGACATCGTACGGCAGATGGAATTAGCATAAACGCCATACATATTCGAGGCGTGCGAATCAGCACGTTCAGGAGTGTACTTAACTGGATAGCTCGGCGCAGTATCCAATTCGATTAAATCAGTTAACCACCTCGGGTCTATATAACCCGGTAGATAATTCCGTGCCTTTAGATACCAGTCACAGGGGTACGTATATCTATCTACCTACCTAGGGTAGTTACCTCCACTGGTTGGCTGTGTGCCATACAAAGGTAGGAGATAAACTCCTATAGAAATTGTATGGAAGATACATTGGCCACCTCCGACGAAAATCAATCTTTGATAGTACGGGATAGCGGGCAAGCATTGGTAAAGCCAGAACATATTTATTCCCATAGAGATATGTACGAGAGCCTACCTTGTAAGGCCGGTGGAGGTAACTAGCTAAACGTACCCCTGTGGCTTGCATAAGCACATCCGGATCGTGAGCCTCGTATCCCTTTCTTATCTTCGCCAGCCTTCCTCAAAGCATCTATTGCATTTATTTAGGTACTCACTCAATCGCGCGCGCCTACGGCCATTTTCCGCACGTATGTGGCCCCGCTAACGCCATTTCCCCGTGTCCCGTAGGTTTCCCATCCGAAGTCCAATGCTACATTGTTCCGCCCCTATCTTTTTGAAGCAGACTCCAATCCAGTGCGTCTTCTGTCTCTGGACGGCCCTTACGGCTGGTTCACTGTTGGTGCACCACCTTGAATATGTGTATAAGTAGAGTGAATCACGAATCAACCTCCATGGCCCCGTTCGTATGTGTCTGCGCCTCCACTTGCGCGCCGCCGTTCGTCTCTCCGTTCTGAGTCGCTTTGGCACCCCTCGTATCGCTTTGGCACCCGGGACAGTTATGCAGGACCTCGTGGGCGAAGAGATCACAGTCGATGCAGAAGTGGTTTCTGCACACCTCGCACGCGTAGCGCCCTGACTCGCTGAGGCCCTTGACAAGCAGCGGCGCGGGAGCCACCGGCCTACCCTTCTCGTTCTCCTTCCCCCGGGCCCTGTCCTTACCTCCCTTGCCCCTGGAGCTGGGCACCTCCGGAAAGGGAGCCAGACAGGCGTAGCAGGCCTTTGACTTCCGCGCTTCCGTCCACGAGACCTCGACCCAGTTGCGCAACGGGAATAGGTGATGATACGACCTCGCCAGGTGGGTGGACAGGATGAGCGTGAGGCCACAGCCCGGACATTCCGACGGTAGCCTGCACACGCGGGAGCCACACCTCGTGCAGGCATATCCTTCACGTGTGGGACGGTTATGACAGGCGCAATAGTTGATAGCGTCGCCAGCAGCGAGGGTGCGGGAGGGGAAGCCCATCATGAGCAGGCTGGCATTACTCTGGTCCTTGGCGCGGGTCACCTGCGGTGTCGTGATGGCGAGCAAGAGATCACGCAAGTGGTGCTCATGTAACGCGATACTGTAGTAACCGGAGCTTTCGCCGCCGTTAGTCTTGGCACATAACTCGTCGCAGATGGCCACCTGGGCCGCGAGCCCCACGATAGACACGCGGATCCGGTCATTGATTAGTGCCGCCATTGTCTCGCGAATATCCCCCGGATCACTGGACATGAGGGCCCCATAGACAATGAGGACCTCGCGTGTTCCGTGGGATGGAGTGTGACTACGTAGTAGAAGAAGAAACTCAGTTAGTCCCGCTGATCCCTAAAGGGGCCATGGCTATATATCTGTAGCTAGAGGAACACTTACAATAATGCGCCTCTACACATTTCCAGTGCATTTTGTAGACTCGGATTCCCCTGCGGTTCCTGCTTGACCCAGCCTTGCAGCTTCTCGAGGTGATCGGCAGGGTTGCCGCTCATATCGCTTATCCTGACAGCCACGCCATCCCGCATGCCTATAATGGCAAGCTGGGAGATGGGGTTCTGCTCGAAGTACTCCCGCACGAACTCGCGGGAATAGGCCATGACAAGCTCGTAGCGGGTGGGCAGCAGGTCCTTCTCGAGCATGGCGAAGGACATGTCGAGCACGAGAACGAGGTGCCGGATGATGCCGCGCTGGAGAGGCGTGGTGTCCCTAAGCAAGCGCGCCCGCTTCTCGGCCTCGGCGATACCCTCGATGGTTTCGGCGAGCGTCCCGTCGGCGCCCTCGACGACGGCGTCCCACGACCGCTGTATGTCTTCCCATGCGGCCTTGCCACCCTTGCGACCGCCCTTCTTGCCGCCGTCGGGCCTCGACCGTCCGCGCGTCTCTAGCGGGGTGCCAGAGGCCGCACGGGAGGAGCCAAACTCGTCATCGGAGGCATCGTCGCCTTGGTACTCGTCATCGGAGTCGGGCATCGTTCGGTGGCGTGCAGGCGTGGGGAGCTGACGAGGACCGATAGGTTAAGAAGGCGCAAGGTTCGGGAGAAACTAGGGTATGTAGTAACTGTCGGCTGTTTTGAATTTGCGGTCAACGTCAGTGGCCCGAAAGGTCAGACGATATAATAGCCCATGAGATTGACAACAGCACGAGAGCTTCGACTATTGGGGGGGAGGGTTCAACGGAGTAGCAGGCAGTAGTAAGTATTATTGGTAGGGACGTACGAGATACGAGGTTAAACATGTCTCCGAAATTGGTAGTTTAGGGAAGCATTGGATTGGGAAAAGCCGCCGCTCAAGAGTGCGGATCTTTGAAGAAAAGAATAGGAGAAGTACCTGTCGTTTGGGTTCCGCTAGAAAGAATGAGTAAGTAAATACGAAGTAAGTGGTAGTTATGGGAAAGCGGAATAGCAAGGCTGGTTGCACCTGTCAAGACTCAAAGAATGATGTAGCAACTTTGAGTTTGGCAATGGAATTATGCCGTTTCCAGCCAATCATACATCGCTATTTGAGAAGCTTTAAACCGCCCCTTAATCTAGGCATCATAACCGTCTAATCATATTATATAATCCGCACCTTACGAATATAGTAGTGATCCAGCTTTCTTTTTTTTTTTTCTTTCTCTCTCCCAAAACCTCGAGTTCTCCTTGCCGGGCTGATATGCTCCACCATGAAAGCCACAGGATTGAGAAGGGTTAGAGAATAGCTAGGTATTCAATTCTATCATACGACGTCATATACATTAGTAACTGTGCGAACTGGGGGTATAATATTGAAATCGTGCCGGCTTAGGCGCTTCGTCGACAACTCCACGCTTCTGAGCCTGCCTTCTCGTCTTGTGAACTTGAAAAAAAAAGATTCTCTTCTTATCGCGACGGCGACCCTATTGCCGTAGCCCGCATGCATCCAATCCAATCGGTTTATCGCCTTTCTCTGTCCAGTTCCCCATTTAGCTAACAAGATCGCTTCGGCTAGCGAATATGGTATGCGTGAATGAATTAGGGGTCGTATTGTAGCGTCGTATCTGCCGCTGGGTTGCCGCCCTTACGAATCCAAAATGAACGGGTATACGGTCGAACCTAAACTCCAATTCCGTGTCGGAATATGAGAAGAAAAAGAAACAAAGAAAAAAGGGTTAGGGGTAGCCCGCAGGACCGGTAGGGACTGGCCAGTCATCCTCCGTAATGCTCGACCAGAACATCCAGATCACCACTACCGATAGAAGAGTGAAGAGGGTCTGGAATAGAGACCCGTCGATCTTGCCTTCAGTCCCATCGCAGATGTATCCGCTGATGACATAGTTGAATATCTGACCGATGGCGAACAGAAGGGCCGCACCGGTAAGGTAGATCATTGGTCGGACCTCGCCCAGTATCCGAAGAACCAGTATGGCTTCCAGGACGTAGAAGGCAACCAGGAAGATGAGTGGCACAAGCTGGTAGAGAACGTATAACGCAATATTTCGGTACGGCGGATTCATACTCGAGGACCAATAGCCGGTCCAGTCGTAGCCCGTGTCTAGTGCAATATAGCCGGTGCCGACGAAGAGGACGAGACCGGATATCAGCATCAAACTCACAGACAGAGCCGTTCCGTCGTCGATGATCTGATACCCCACGACGGCATTAAGCGTCAGTATCCATGTTGTCGCGGTTATCATACCGATGTGTACCCCGGTGAAAGCCTGTAAGGATGTTAGCTTCGCTCATTTCGGATCGAACTCTTGCATCGATAAGGCGTACAATTCGAACAGCCGAGGGCAGTGGAAACTCTCCAACCGTGAATATCTCGCAGATTTCGATTATGATATAACATGCGAGGAACAGTTGCATTTCTCTGTGGTCGCATTAGCCTAACAGGGCCTCGGAGCCGCAAGAGAGCATAGGAAATATCGACGGACCTGCGGCCAACTGCAGCTTTCTTCCTTTCCGAACGTAATAAAAGAAAAACCGTCACCGCAATGGCAATTCCGCAGAGCACTATGGACCCTAAAATGCCAATTAGCGCGATTGGTTCCAGATGGAGCTTGCGCAGCTAATGCATAGACAAACCTAAATTGCCCAACCTCTGATCATTTCCAAGCGGAATGCCCTGCAGTTGGCATCCTCCCCATCCTCCATCTTGACCACCGCTTCCCGAGAGAGTCTATGTAGCATGGTCAGCGGCCGGAATACAGGCCCAGTGAGGTGTAGGGAAGGCGGGTCCATGGGGAGCCCGGAGGCGTTGACGTACATTGCATATTGGTAAAGTCGAACCTCGGCAGAAGGCCTGCGACGCGCAACCAGAACTGTTAGCCTCATCTCCCAAGAGCAATTGACAATTCAACTTCGGGTCGAAAGAAGTATTGGCCGGCAGTTACCTCGAAATTACCGAAACTGGTCGACCCCATTTGGCGTTACCGACGCAGATGCGCCGTGGTTTACGATGTTGGACGCTGCTGGGGTGGCGACAAACGGAAGGGCGACGGGAGCTGTTCTTGCGACTCGACGACTCCCCTTGTGCTTCTATCAATTCGTTGATAAGCACTAAGCGGATTTCCTGATTGGTGCGGGTCGATTGATTTTCATTGCCGACAGAGTATCGTAGGTAGTCGCAGGTATGGTTTCGCAACTGGAATGCCGATGAGCGGGCGGATGGTGCTGGAAGGAGGCGTCGAGTTTGCAAGCGGCTTGACTCGTGGCACAGTTCCTGTGGTTGGCACTCGGTATCGACGCTGCTTTTCCAAGCTTGATACTGCTGCAGCTCGGCAGGGTAAAACTGGGGCAGTTTTCTGCGTGTTTGTGTGTATGCGGGCTGCGGCGTGTCAGGGAATAGACTTCCCAGGTATCTCTGCCACGTCGGAGTGATTGTGTCTCGCCTGATTGTGCCCTGTCGAGGACATCGAACTTGGGAGGGCGGCGTGTTTCTCTTCCTCAGTAGACTCGGACGGCGAGAAAGGTGAGCGAGCGGTGGAATTGAGTAAAATGAGCCAGTTCTTTAGTTACCTACCAAAAGGTGGCAGTGGGAAGAAAAGCATGGAAGAGGACCATACGCAGGCTGGCTGGTTGAGATCGAATCGAACCAGAGTCCAGCGGTCGGCCAATTCTTCTAATTACGGTATTTTAACCCGCTCCGGGTTCTCTTTTTAGCCCCTTCAATCGTCTTCACAGCAGGGAAGATGGGGAAGATGGTGACCCCATGTGGCTGGTGGGTTGGTACAGTATTTTGTTTGGTTTTGGCCGTTACGTTCATTGCTGATTGGACCGACAGATGTGGAACAATCCTGTCCTGTCCGTTCCTGGATTTGCCCTTCTGCTAAAACCTTGGAGCTTGTAAGAAGTATCATTGGTACTTACAATTGCAGGAACGGCGCATCCCAGAGACCAGTGGCTTCGCTTTCCCTTCCGTCCAAGAAAGCCATGCATCGACATCGGGGCCGTCTTGAAAGCAGATTCTCTGCATATCAGCCCTACCTACCTACCTACCTACCTACCGACATGCTGGCACATATTGCGAGACTGCATGTGGCTGGGAGCTCAATTCTTCCACCTTACAGCTTGGACGCGGCAACTGCGCGCAGCACAGCACGCTTAATAGAGCCGCTCCCAAAGCTATGGACTCGGTGTGACTACGCGTCGTGTTAGTGAGCTCTGATTAGGTATTTATTTTCAAGCCGCCCAATCTTTACTTCTTAACAGATGATGCCGCTATCCCGAAGCAGGGTTAACAGTTGTACTTGGGCAGTATCGCAAATTACATCTGCATGTCTTTTGGTTAGAACAGCCCCGCAGGAGCAGATTCAGAGACAACGAGGTACTTCGAACCCCCCCCCCCCCCCCCCCCCCC
The DNA here is from genome assembly GCA_004154915.1 of Monosporascus ibericus. Classification (NCBI taxonomy): domain Eukaryota; kingdom Fungi; phylum Ascomycota; class Sordariomycetes; order Xylariales; genus Monosporascus; species Monosporascus ibericus. The sequence continues at coordinate 3,952 of QJNU01000115.1, read as the reverse complement.
CCCCCCGGGGGGGTACAATGCGTCTTCCCTTTCAATGCTCCCTACATGGCTTTTGGTACAAAGTAGCTAGCACTTGTATAACACAGCTCAGAAAATCATCTCCCGTCGTGCCTACGTTGGGGGAGAGAATTTGTGATAGTACTTACGGAAGTAGAGTGCTTCTCCCGATACTCCAGCTCCCTCCGAGCCCTGGTGTGGTTCACACGCCTTTATTAATGAGGGTTGTCGAGTATTATTAGCTAGTGGCAGAGGTATCATTGATCGGCCGGCCGAAGACAGGTTTCAGCATTTGGCGCTTCAATCACCGACGTTTTGTCCAATGGCAGCCGTCGAAACCGATATCAGGCGAAGAAAAGGGGGGTGAAAACCTCGATAGACCCGTCGAGAATCGACCCATTCAGAGTGTAAGATCACCGTTACTGATAACCTGCTAAGGACGCTGAAAGTCTGATGCAATCAGCAGCCCCTTTGCACAACAGACGAATTGCTGCAGTTGGTTGCCGCGGTCGCAAACTCATGCGCATCGTATGTAAGCGCAGCATTGTCATCTTTCAGTAGGCAGGCTCATAGGTAAACCCTCCCTTACTACAGCCGTGGGTACAACCGTCGATGTCATTGGCGACCAGGGGTTAGGCTCGTTTCAGCCACATCGTCAACACCTTCCAGCGAAGTGATTACGCACCTAGTAGGTGCTGTGGAGGTAGGCATAACGGTCCTTGTCTTTTGCTACCCAGTGTCAAGCCTCGCATAAGGTATATAGTAATGCTTCGTCGCATAGCTGCGATGGGTTGTCAGCTTGCCCAAACTGGCAGTGTCTAAAGATAGCTTTCGAGGCGGAGCCAAGCCTTGTCATAATCATCAGCACTTCAATCGGTTTGCCGCGATGCCCAAATTGACATTGTCAGGTTGTCCATGTATAGACAAGGCGCCGAGTGTTGGCTCGGTCGTGCCACCTATCATGTCTGTAGATGTGGGAATGCATGTTTCTGTCATACTGCGACATTCCCGACTTCAAGCTTACGCTTTCTCCCTTTTTAACCCAGTTGTTCAGCCGAGTTGCTTGAGGCGGATAGACGAGCTTGCTTTATCGCTCGGATTCGAGTTTTGTATTCTGTCACTTGCGCAGGACAAGAATATGTATCCCATGAGAATTTCGACGTTTCAAAAACGTAGTCCTGGTGGAGTTATATCTCCTCAAGCAGCAGGATGATGCACGCCACCCGAACGATTCCCTCCTTCGAGACACGTGAGCTTCCGTTGCCGTGGCTCTGCGGGGGCTGATGCAGGCCAGCAGGTACACTGACAGACTTCGGGTAAAACGAAACCCGAGGCTGACAGGCTATATCGTCATGCGAGCCTCCCCTTAGGACTGGTATAGCATTCCTCTAACCAGCGTTGGAGGAAAGGAACATGTACTACCAGCTTTCATTGAGGTGGTTGAACCAGATGACATTATAAGGCCCTACTCGGATGCGCATTTATCGATCAGGCTGTCTGGCTAGAGTTGGACGAACGGCATTCGGCAAGGACGAACTGTAGCCCTCTTGAATGGGTACAGTGGGGAAAGGTCGGGAGAATGCGCCGCGTGATGGAGCGTCCCCTATTTGATGGCGCGCCGCCAAGTTGCCGGGGCTGTAAGGCTTTGCGGGGAATTATTGCTCGGTTGACCGCCAGGCCCTGCCGAAAGATGGGGAAGGGGAATCTTGAGATGGCAGGTACTTCTGAGGAAGGGAGCCATACAATGTCTCCGGAGGGAGTATTTCTACTGGAGCCTTAGGCTTGGCTTGTACCGAGCATCATCTTCTTTAGACCACCCAAATGATCTCACATTTCTCCCTGTTCATGCCGCATGATGTTATCGTGGGTCCCCCTAACTTAAATCCTGAATATCGACAGTAGCTTGTGCAGGTTTAGGAAACCCGAAACATGTTGGATCTGCGAGATTTCCAGTCAAGTGACTCCCCGCAAACCACATCGTAAACCCAAGCCGCATTTGGGTAGTGTCCTGTGCCAAATCAGCTGGTAAAACCGTGGGAATGTTGCGTCAAAGGATGAATTCCGTTTGGAGTCCGGGTGGACAAGCCAGATGGTCAGCTGGGTTTTGTATAGCGCAGCTTCTAGGAAGATAGATGCCAGCGATTAATTTCTCAATCTGCCATTTTACCAGCCATTGAGACGATGTTCAAAGAGTTCCACGCTTGGGAGGAATACAACAAGATACCGGTACCTTAGTTCTGTCCCGCAGCTTTGCCATCCTTGGTGCAACCCAACGCATGTGACACAGATGCAATATGACGCTGTTGTGTGGGGGTTGGGAAACTTGACCCACCGGTAGGCTGTTCATCTTGGGTGGGATTAACAAGTCTCCAGAAACAACTTCAACCTCAAGCCAAGCAGAATTCCTAAGTTGACGGGGGTTAAGAAATGAAGAATGAGCTGATCTAGATAACCCCAAAAGTACGAAATAGACTTTAGCTGTACGGAAGCCTAGGAGTGCCAACGTGGATGTATTACGAGAGTTCCAACGGATTCACCATAGTGCACGAGACGTCCAGAATACGGAGGTCCGTCTTAAATATTTACAGCTTGACCGACTGTTCGACTCCGTACAATGAACACAAAGTTGGCTCCATCGGAGCCAAGGGTTACCATATCATTTGTTGCAGCACTCCCTGGCGACCCGATTATCTAGTGGAGTTATCGCGTTTACCGCAAAAATGAGGCCTGCGTCGGTAAACGGGATTGGATTGTCCATCTTTATCAGACGGAGACGGAGGCCCAGCGTGCACATTACGAACAGCCAAGCCCCCTCAGCATTTGAACGCCTGTCAGGTTACATATGTAAATCGCAAGATGGAGAGCCTAACAAACGGACTAGTGGATATAATAAGTCACATTTCATTAGTTTTCAACTGACAAAATCGCCTATCTTGGCAAAGGTACATTACATACCTTGTAGGGAGGTCCGGATGACTCTGGTGCAGTTGATGCTTGGGGACCCTGCCTGGCCTGTACTTAGTTTGACTCACGTGGTTGCTAGCTCTTGTACATTTGCTGATGGTTACCTAAGCTTCACCTTGGTAGCCGGCCGGTTATCCAATATACCCGAATAGACCAATACCTATCTATACTCACTCCACCCTTGCCTTAAACTACATTCTTCCCCATCCCTTTCTAATTCTTATTACATATTAACAGCGTTGCAGGAGGGTGCTGCTGCTTAACAGCCCCGTCGTCTCCAAGATTCCTTCACACAACTCAGGCCGACTCCCGTCTAACATTCCTTTAAGAACCCTCGGTTCCCGACCTGATCGAGACCAACAATCGACGTCATTGCTGACCGAGCACCGGCATCAGCCGTCCCGCGGTAGACTCTCCTCCGACTCTGCCGACTCCGACTTCTCTTGGAGCGACACAGGCGATATCGCGGAGCAGCTGGCGGATGAGGAGGATCCGTTACGGATTAAGCTCGCCGATATCGCCGCAGGAGACGAAGACGGCCTGCTTGCTGGAATACACAAGCGCCATCCTTCCCGGTTGAAGCCTAAACACGTCCAGTTCAAAAGTTCGGTCTCGGACCACGGTGAGCGTCGTCCCGGAGCTCACGCTGGCGTCGTTAGTAAGGAATCTATCGAGATACCCGACGTAGCTCCACGCCCCAACTCTAGAGCTCGCCGTTTCATAGCCGCCATCATGCCCGGATCTAGCAAGTTCCTCCTGTAGGTTCATGCGCACTTGTATTAATGCTAGGGATTCGCGGACTAACTGCGTTATCAGCTACTTCACGACCGTTTTCGTGTCGTTGGGGGTTTTCCTCTTCGGATATGATCAGGGTGTCATGTCAGGCATCATCACGTACAGGGGGGGGGGGGGGGGGGGGGGGGGGGGGGGGGGGGGGGGGGGGGGGGGGGGGGGGGGGGGGGGGGGGGGGGGGGGGGGGGGGGGGGGGGGG